>JBBBDQ010002612.1:0-121281 GCA_037127315.1 Ascarosepion bandense
TTATTTATTTATCTATTTATTTATTTATTTATATTTTTGTATCCGGCTTATGTATTTTTCGCTTTTCATATAGGAATTTATTTTTTGTTTCTAATATTTTGTTTCACTGACAAAAGTAATAAAATATTATACATCGCTGGGCGGAGAAGAGATGGTTTGACACCTGAAATAATGGTACTTGGCCATAAGTTAATATAACGAACTGGACTGGATTTGAAGCTTAGCTCTTTAATTCCTAATTTTGAGTCGTTATTAAGTACATGACACCACGATGACATTAACGCCTATGATAACGGATCTAAATATCGAAGAATCTTGATTAGGCTTAACTTCGTTGATCGTAGGCGTAACATTTACTATTTTAATACTTATTATGTTAAAAAGAACCGGAATCTTTTATTCCTTATTTTTATTCTTATAGATTGTAAGATCTTCTATGAATCGGCCGTTTCTAAGGCTTAATACAAATCACATTCTAACTACAAAGAAACAACGTAATAATATAATATATTCACAACAATTATGATGATAAATAAGATATATTTTCTATAAAACTCGATACAAATATCTAAAGATATTCTGTGCTGCGAGATCCGTTCTGATCCTGATATATACTATTCTTTTTTTCGACAAAATATCCAAAAGATTTTATCTCGCAATCGGAAAGAGGTCAATTAAATAGAATTTATCGAGTGCTGAGCTGGCAAAGACTAGCACAAGGGTCAAGTGAAAAGGGAGAAGCGTTGCAAACCTTGACAGATGTTGTTGACATGTTAGGTAAGAAGGAACTTTTCAATAATGAAAGAGCACTGTTGAGGTGAAAGTGTAAATCTGGAATGGGACTTAATCTGACAGAGTTCATTAGATTAACTTGCTATCTCCAAGTACACTAATGGAAAAATCTGGATACACATTTATCATATATGATCTAGCGATATAAGCTCTTTCAGTTCATATTCGCTAGTAGAAAATTCATTTCATTTTTGTATTCGATTTTGAAACTTTTTTCTTTTTGCGTTTGTTTTTAATCATGGAATTCAATGAAAGCTAATAATGTGATTAAGACGCAAGGGATTATTTGGCGTGAAAACAAAAAAAAGTGCATTAAAGGGACCGGAAAGTGTGTCTTAAAGTTAAAAAGATAAACGATTGACGCTGTCATTAAAAGGGATGGAGATAAATCAGCATTTTATAAATGATAATATGTACAGTGTGTACAATATTCAGCTTTGCGTCAGTATATTAGTTTTCTTTCATTCATTTAGGTTTCGCTTATTTCCTCATTGTATTTAACATAAATGAGATACGGATTTGCTAAACCAAATTACTTCTTCATGTCATAGTATATTATTATATGGTTTTGTTTTAATGAAAGATCATAAGGTATTAAAAAAGTAACAGATTTTCAATAAATTTTCCAAATATTTTATCAATTGCAATTTCGATAATGCTCGAATGATATATTTTTATACACTCGACTTCATTCTTTTATTTCTAAAATGTGTGACCGTGCAATAAAAATAACGGCAATAGGATTTCGATCATATATATATATATATATATATATATATATATATATATATATATATATATATATATATATATATAAGGTCTGATGAAATGAGCTAATTAGCTCATAGAAATAAACTATAGTTTATAACCCCTCAAAATGACGTGTTGAGTTTTTCTTTATAAATATAATTTGCTCTGAATCACATCCATTGTGCTCACTATATAATATACAACACTTAATAGTTTATATTAAGTTATCTTCTGGATTATCCTCACCGTTTACGGACATATATATATATATATATATATATATATATATATATATTTAAAACTTTGATACAAAACTAAAAGCAGGTAGGTAAATCCTAAAAACCCGATACTAATTATATTAATTACATTAATATTATAATTGATGAAGGCGGAAGGCTCAATTCAATTTATATTCTAATTACAGAGCCAATTATAAAATGAAACAAAATTCCGATGTTCAAATTCGTTGAATAGCCATTTCTACAAGAATAATCTCTCGCGTCCTCAGTAACGAATTTTATTCCAAGAAAAAACAAATGAGAAAATGAACAAATATCCCAACAGAAGTCCAAAAACAGTTTTTATCCCAAAAAACTAAAAGGGTGGGATTAATTAGAAAGCAAACAGATATGTATGTCTATTTTTATTATTAGATTTTTTTGAAACCCCCTACCCCATAACTGAGTCGAGAGTTTAAATGTTGAAATATAGCCTTGTCTGGGCGAAAGAAATTGTACGTGGAAGAAGAAAAAAGGAAAGGAAATACAAAAAGAAACGAAGTAAAAATGGGGAAGCCGTGGTTGAGAGGGAAGTAAGCTAAGAAAAGAAAAGTCTATTTCCATAGAAACAAGGGAAATTCTTATCATTCGTGTTGAAAAATAAATCATACCGATTTTTAGTTTAAATGAATAGGACAAATTTTATAGAAAAAATATTTTTATGAAAAAATATTGACATACTAATCTAAATTTAAAAATAAATTTCAAAATTAGATTTAAAATGACACCACAATATACTCCAACACCAGTAAGAAACCTGGCATGGCGGACAGACATAATCTCGCTGATGACCTTGAACGGGATCTAAATTCTGTGGTGAATTGGGGCAAGAAATGGCTTGTCAACTTCAATGCGTCCAAGACCAAGCTGTTGTCTGTCAACCTTCACTGGCAAACTCTCCTGCCTCTCATAAGCATGCACCAAGCGATTCTCCCTGAGTGCAATACACTGCGCCTCCTCGGCATTACCCTCTCTTCTGATCTCAAATGGAACCGCTACATCGAATCCATAGCTAAATTACGCCTTGCCCGGGATGAAATGATTAAAAAAAAAATTAAAAAATCAATAAAACATAAAAAATTTAAAAAATTATCTTAAGGATTCTATCAATTCAACAAGAATATATATATATATATATATATATATATATATATATATATATATATATATATATATATAAACACAACACATACATCCTCACACAGCCATCCGCGAACACCCACACCTACACCCACACCCACACACACTCTCTCTCTCTCACACACACACACACACACATATATATATATATATATATATATATATATATATATATATATACCACATACCCACAAATACACATTCCTGAACATAATTTACTTAAAAAGCTGTAAGATATTCGCAATTCATATTTACCTATTTCAGCCTGTTGATGAAAAATTAATTGTTAATTTCACTAGGACTATTTATAACTCAAGCATTCATAATTTATGGATTTTTAGACCGGAAATAGACACATCCGATTACACACTAAAACCAAAGAATTAAAACTAACATGTATAGTCATTCGCAGGCACATCTGTTTCGCTGTATCACAGCTCATCGGTACTATTAGACATCCGATTACGTTTAATCCAGGACTGAATTGGCACCAGTCGGCGATTCTACCTCTGAGTTACGTGTTTCGCTTTGATATAAATCAATTTTTGCTGCTTCCGCTTTTATTTGATTATTTATTTATTAATATTTTGATATCTTAGTGAAAATGTGTTTTCAAAATAAACAGCAATGTACATTTTTGTAAATGTTATATTGTCTTGAAATTTGGTTATTTTAGCTGAGTATTTTTAATAAATTTATATATTACATGTTAAGATGTATTGGACTTCTGTAATGTATAAAACTAGATAGCATGACCAAATATAGCAACAATTGATAATGTTGATTCGACTTGTTGCCAGATGACATAAATTGTTATGTTTTGATATAATAACTCGACAGCTGTACTCGATATATTTTAACAAAATATTCACGCAACACAAAGCCTAAGAGACACTCAAAGTAGAGTCTTTCTGAATATTATTTTCGTATGGTTATATGTGCTGGAAAATAAATTAAGACTTGATGAAATTTAGATTGCACTTGTCATCTCCTCGCCGCTGACCGTTCCACAGACTAGTGTTTATCGAAATAATTTTTGTCGGAATTATTCCGCTAACCAGATGAATACGAAGTTGAATAAATGATTCGAATCTGATTAGTGTTATATCATAATCTGTCTTTAATGATCCGAAGTAGTTGAACTAATGTACACAACTCTTTTGAGTATTTGAAAGTAAATAGATATGTAGAAGAAATTCAGACGTTTCATTGATGGTAAATTGGCTCTAGTATTTAGAATATTGCTTTTTACTATATATTGAACTGTCATTTTCAGAAAGCTTAGATTGAACAGTTACTACTCAACTATGACATTAAGAACATTTTTACATTGCAAATATAGATTATACATTGTTTTGTTGATGAATTTGTGGAGCGCTACAAGAACCGACAATAATTGCATTATTTTTGTCATTGCTTAAATATATGAGTTTCACTGTAGATTTGGTGTCCACTCTATATCTTATGGTAAGGTAGATATAAAACTTGTCAAGGGATTACATTGAGAATAAAACTTTTCATCTGCTACATTTTTTACGAAAAATTACTGACTTGGTTTTGAAAGTATTATATGCAAGTCATGATTTCGTCAGTGTTCTGTTACAGCTTGATCGAAGTAAAATTCTTCTGCAAATCTATGATGTTCTTAATTTTTGTAGCTTTACCACTAACAGTCCGGCCTTCGTAGATATTTAGAAATGCTCTTAGTTTTTCCTTGGCAGATCGTCAGTATGAACCAGGAAATTTTCAGGGTAAAAATGGAGTATTTGAGAACTTCTGCAGTGACCACATGGCCTTCCGGCAACTGGACATTAATGAAGCTATATTTGTATCTTCTCGATAAGATGGACATCATGATTTTGAAGACTCTACTAGAGATATTATGGACAGAGAATTTTAGTAGCAGCCCTTTATACTACAAATCTTCAACGTTATTTTATATATCGAAAGCAATCTCTGTTATCATGCATTTATTTCAGAATTCTTTGCAGATTTTGAATATATAGACAGCTATAGCACGATCAGCAGAACTGGAGTACCACAATAGATATTTCTTTTCTTTCATGGTTATCAATACCCACACCGTGATAAGAGACTCATGTATTTTTGATTATGGTAAAGATGTTGATAGGCCGATATACCGACCAGCCTGAACGCTCATAAGCATCTTTGACAACAGGGCAGAGAGCTGATACCTGCAGTATGTATTAGCACATTTATCTTTCAGAAAGAAGATGACTGTCGAAATGTTCGAAAAAGCGATCACTTGAATTTTAGTTAGATCTAATGTGTTCATCGAGTTACGGTTTTCTTTATCAATCCCAAAACAGCCAGAATATAGGTAGCAAAATCATAAAGATTCTGCTTTGTGCGAGGGAGGAAGAAAGGTAAAAAATAACACTTGTCTTGTAATGTAGAATGAGTGGTAAATTTCATTGTATACCATGTTTTCAAGAATGTGGTTAAAACAATATTAGTTTAATGACTTAATCAACGTAATCACTTTGAAATTAAATTAATTTAATGTGGGTAATCATAATGCAGGAAGAAAAGTTTGTACTTTTAAGAATGAATTTGGTGACATTTCAGAATTTAAGTAGATCGTATATAATCTAGGAAAGACATACTATAATTGAAAAGTTTGGCTTAAAATCGGGGAAAACGTGTTTCCACATACCTGTACCTATATTTACAATATATTTTTCACTTAAATTATGTGAAACTTGGAATGAAAAAAAACTATATTTTTCTGGTATAGAACATAGAAAAAGTGTTGCATACACTCCAGAAATTATTTTAAATATGCACAAAGCAGTACGCCACACACTCGTCAATTAACTATTTAGGCGGTACACATAGTATTCACATTCGATTTAACTCATAAGTATGAGAAAAAAAAACTTAATGGTTTCTTGCTGACAGTGGAGTACACTGTAATGAGTGTAAGCATTTTCATAACAATTTTAATTGGCACAACGTCAATAAAAGGTTCCATATAAGTGGTAGGATAACTGACAAAGAAGTTATTTCATGCTAAATCCGAAGTGTGGGCCTATTTCAGGCGAACCATCATCAGCTTTCGTCTTTATTGTACATAGGATTTTACACGATTTGAGTAAGTCTTTCGTAATCTAGTGGTAAAACACGTCCGTTCTAATGACGCCATCTCCCCGGTATTGGTAGTATGCATATTCGATTACTACCAGAATATAGATATTTTCCAAATAGATTTCTCGAACGGTAAAACCCAGTGGATATTAGAATGTATTGTTTGATTATAAATATATATTGTTTGAAGGTCTAAACAGCTAATATATATATATATATATATATATATATATATATATATATATATATATATATATACACACACACGGACAATCTGTCGATTCCGGCGTATGAGTGTCAACAGAGAATTGTTGTGTGTGGTGAAGACTTGTGCAGCACCATCCACACTTTTTGGAACTCCTGATAACAAACAATCGGTGCAGAAGTTCGCCACAGATGGCATGAACAGCAGACCTCAGATATTAAACACATAACTAAAGGGATTGGACGGATTAATACCTTTCCCAAAGGTACCATCGCGCAAGTGAATGCAGAGAGTGTTCGACTGAAATTGGAACTTGGCTCGCCAATTTCCCTTTCCAAGCCGACATCCACCGCACCACAACGCACATCCGTCCATTAACGCTTACAACACCTGGTAATACCAAGAGGTCACCCATATAAGTAGTCACCAGGCTCAACGTTGCTTAACTTCGGTGATCGAGCGGGATCTGGTTTCTTTGACGTGACATATATATATATATATATATATATATATATATATATATATATATATGAACCTTTTTATTCGCATCTATCCTGCAATGGAATGAAAACAGAATAATTATATATAGCAAGTGGATGCGTCTAGCCACACTGATGAACTGTGATACAGTGAAACAGGCTTGTATGTGGATGACTAATATATATATATATATATATATATATATATATATATATATATAGATATAGATATCGTGTTTGTGTACGTTACATTAATAGAAATTATTTGATATTATATAAAAACTTGAATCGTCAGAAATTTGGTAATCATATGATGTTTCACATAAAGAAATTCCTTCAAAATAGGCGCAACTCTAAATGAGGCTCGATGAGAAAAAGAGCATGATCTCATTAGAGCTTTGTCGTTTACGAGATCACTGTATGCATAAACACATATGGGGATCTTTTTGTAATTGAGATTGTCTGTATATTGATTTTTTTTTTCATATTTTTTCATATTTACAGCCTAGGGGATTCGATGTGCAGTTCACTCACACACACACGCATGTCTATATATTAGATAGTCACACATGAAATATGAAATGAATAAAGTTCATCTAAAATGATAAATAAATTCTTTTGTTAAAAGATGCTATATACTTTTGAATGACTGTTCCCTGAGGTAACTCTGAATTCTTAATCTCATTTTTATAAACATTCTTATTTAATGTGATAAACTGTTGAAATTTTCCAATGACATCTTCCATTTTCTTGACTTTTTTTTTTTGCTATAAAAAGCATAAAATGTTAAAGCAATTGATAATCAGTAGGTTAGATATCTAGTGAGCATAAGTGATGGAGCTAAGTTCATAATTCATCTCATTCAGCTTTTGTAGAGTTAATTGGCCTTTCGCTTTCATGCATCAAAATTTGACTATCACTATTCAAAATTTAGGATGGTTCATTTGATACTACTCGGCGAATAATCTCAATTACTAAACAATAAAATGTTGCTATTTAGTGATTTCCCTTGAGGCATGAATGAACAATAAATAACATCTTTCAAAGAACCCCTGTTGTTTGCTAATATAATCAAGCAACGTATAGAATCTTGCAAGTTTTTTTTTCCAAAGCGTACTCTGCAAGTGTATGCCAAACAAGAGTTACCCATCCAGAAGTTTGAGATTACTATAGATCTGCTTAGAAGAGATATTACATTTGCATCCAGCCGACTTAACTGTAAATTGCTGAGACCTCGTCGTTAGTAGCGCACTGGGCTGAAATTCATAACATCGTTGTGACATAGTAAGAGTTTATACCAGCAGCAATTAATGTATTTATAGAATAATAACTGTGGTAACGATACAGTTTGTGAAAGTGCCTGAAGCCGAGTAAACAGATAAGAACAAAAACTATTGTTGATTCTATTTTTATATTTGATCAAGTGTCACTAGACACATAACGAGAGATTTAGATAAAATAAGACAGCCATAGTTTCAATATGGACGAACGGTAGACTTTTATTTATGTTCTTTTCTGGAGATAAAAATAACTAGCATGACAAATTTAACCTGTTTTCTCAGTAGCTAACGTATCAATGGATTCAATATATTCTGTTGTAACATTATTCTAAAAAGTTGCAATGAGTCTCTATCCTTAATGCTAGCGTCGGCCAAGATGATGGAATGCAAAAATTATCCTCTCAGATGATTAACAAAGGGCAGATAGTTTTGGAGTCGTTTCCCCTGTCACCAAGATGCTGAAGGATGATTCTGTCAACAACCACCAATTTCACCTTGGCCAGATTAAATGTTTGTATTTTCACCATAAATACCAAGTTGAGTTAATAGTTGTGTTATCACCATAGGTAACAAGATGAGTCCAGATGCCGTCGGAATGATCGTTAATGATTATTATAAATGAAATAAGGCTAAAGATACAGCCTTGGTGTACACCTGCATTATAAAAAATATCTAGAAGCGTAGCTGTTCAGTATAACATATTATTTCACGATTTGTTAAGAAAAGACAGAACCAATTAAAAACGCCGCAACATGATTCATAACCTTTGAGTTACTTCAACTCACATAACGTCGATATCATTTTAGATATCCAATGCAAATATCGACTGTCTGTTTTTTGATTGAAAGCTATAATATCACGACAGAAATACAATAGTTTTTCTCTTTTATTTTATTATTACTTTTTTATTATTTTAATTCTATTCTATCTTCAGAGTGCGAGAAACTATTTCTCGTAACAAAAACGCAAAAATAAAAATAGCATTGTCATTTGATATATTTATCATGAGCACCCCGACGTGGTGTAATAATAACCATGCTTGTCTCGATAAAAACAAATACAACTTAGTAGTGAGTTTGATCCTCACTGGGTGTCCAATAATTTCGGCCACTTGTCACATCTGAGCTGAACTTAGGAAACCAATATATATATTTATGAAAATTTCATAAAAATATCTTGAAATAATTAAGAGTAAATTTATTCAATAAAATATGCCTTCAACCACACATTACAGATGACTTTTGAATTCCCTGTATCTCTTCAGGAAGTTCTTCTTCAAGCTTGAGTATTCTGACTTAATCTTTGCTTTCAGTTCATCTCTGGTGTTATAAAGAGATTTGTTTTTTGGTCTTTCACTCAAATGCACCCCACGTATGATAATCAAATGTGTTTCATAATGGGGACTTAAGTGACAAGATGTAAGGAGTGTCGTGGTTACATAAAACAAACTGATACCCATGATGGGTTACCTACATTGCCTGGCATGTGTAGAATCTTCTAGCCAGACATAGGTTTTTCCAGCAAAATTCATCGATAGCCATGACAACACTACTCAAAATATTATTTCCAAATATACGCTGAAAAGATCGTGTTGAAACTTTCGGTGTTTATGCAAAGCTGTGCAACATGTATTTGTTGAGTGTCCAGCGAAATAAATTTCGTTATGTTGAACATTTACTCACATAAGTGTCTAAACTGATGCTATTCCAGTCTGCAGTCGGCAAAAGCAGACATTATTTAACAGTATTTTATGAAAAATATTAAATGGTTACAGTTTATTACAAGCACTATATATATATATATATATATATATATATATATATATATATATATATATATATATATATATATATATGTGTGTGTGTGTGTGTGTGTGTGTGTGTGTGTGTGTGTGTGTGTGCTTTAAATAAGGCGTAATCCTCGGAGATAATTCGTTTCGACATTATTCATGCTAGGTGTATATATTTGTGAGAGCTCTTTACTTACTAATCCGTGTTTTCTTAAGCTTTGTTGATTCCACAGAGACATTCTGTATGTAATTAGAATATTAAAACAGGTTACCTTTAGAGCGTCTTTTAAAAAATGTAGACAAGTTAAAAATTTTTAACATTACTCGAATAAACATTTTAGTCATTTTTTTCTGTGTTTGTCTCGATGTATCGGTCATTTTCCTTCCCAGATATTTCGTTCCTTACTATTTTGTATACAACACTAGTGGCGTTTATACTTAATACTTTTATTAAATATTTGCTTAGATATTATGTGATTTTTTTAAAGAAAATAGCCGTTTATCAATGTTCATTCTTACTTTTAACAAAAAACTTTCTTGAATTAATCTTATTGTTTCCTTTCTTTTTCGATTTTATCCGGTCAATTTATTCATTATTACGACTATATTTACAGCTCTACTTGATCCAATTCAATATTATTTCACTGTAATCACGTTGTAGAGGACGCACATTAAAATGCCGCAACTTCAGATAAACGTCTGACATTCATATGATGACAACAAAGATGTGACATATAATGTGACTGTTAAATTAGCTGAAATGGGGTTCAAAAGAAGGATCCTACGGATATCATGGACCGATTTGTTGGAAACAATAGAAACGAAAAGGAAATTCATATTGAGCAACAGGATGAGAAAACTGAAGTTCATGAGACATGCAATGTGGAAGGAGGGCTTGGAGAACCTGATACTAACAGGCTAGATAGAGGGAAAACGAGACAAAGGAAAGCAGCGGATAACATACTTGAAGGCCCTGAGCAGGTGGATAACAGAACGAGGGCAGCGAGATGTTACACAAGAAAGCATGCTCAGAGCCACCAGGGTTAGGGAGAAGTGACAGGACATGATCGCTTACGTCTTGAAAGGCAAGGCCCAGAAAGAAAGAAGAAACATCTATGAAATATTACTGGACATTTCGTCAACCTCCACGTCGATATTCTTTGAAAAGCAAGATTACTTGAATCTAAAAGTGAGTGAGATGCTAAGCCATTCAAGTAGGACAGAACGAAGGACTAAAGTTGTCTGCAAATAATATTAAGATAACAATTGCCAAGATCCAGCAGCAATTAGTCAATCATAAATTAACCATTCACAGTAAAGAAATTACGCGAGAATCGAATGAGAGTTCAATGTCCTAAATATTCAAGAAATCTTTTCAAGTTTATTCTGATATTCTAGAAAGGTAAAACAGTGATAATGAATTTTCGGGTTTGTAGTGTTCACTCATTAGCTTTAAAATATTTAGTTAGTCTTTTTTTTTCTTGTTTTTTGTATTACTTTCCCATTGGTATTTCACTTTGTGTTCTAGTCTCTTCCTTCATTTTTGAACACATTACATGTCAAGATTCTTTTCCTTTCATATTTTTTCAGTTTCTGTTTGGCTTACTTTCCACATCTTTATTTCATTAACACACAATATTTTTATCTTTTGATTTTCTCTGCCACAGCGTAGTGATTAAAAGATTGCAGTCCAAATAGCACTGGTATGCCCGTTCTGACGTTTCCAAGTTTTAGATGCTGTGCTGCTTAGTAAGAAAAACACAAGTAAGTACGTCTAATTCATCCTGTATTGCTAGCTAATATTTAGCAAAATATATGATTTGGATTAATTATGTACTTCCAGTGTGTCAAGATAATAATAAAGTTGTGAATACATAATGAAGTATTTAAATCTTTTGAATTACATTAATTCTCATACAGTATATCAGATGCTCACCGACAGAAGATTTTACACACTTTATCTCTCGTTTAAAATGGCATGAGGTAAATTGATTATACTGAATCTGCTGCATTCCTCTTTCTAGTAAAGTTTTTTTTTACAGTGTGGTGCAAAATTATTTTTATCACCAGATTCCAATTCGTAGATTTATAAATCCATCATTCATCAATGAATTGAAACAGTTAAGTGCCATAGGTGATACACGCTTAGGCGATCATATTTTGACAGAGATATGACTGATTTGGCAGAATATTATTCCGCAGTAGGCTTGCATTTTTTCTACGTTAGACTGGTTTGCCAACCAGGGCTATAGGACCAAAGCTGTCCTATTATTTAGTCTATAACTGAAGGAAAGAGACGGATTAATAACTTTTCCATTAATTCGTAAGCGAATGCAAAGAATTCAAATGGATTTCGATCTCTACGATTACTCGTTCCGAGTCGATATCCACTGCACCACCACGCACATCAGTGCATTGAATAATGCTGCCATATATAGACTGGTGCTTCTACTATAAATCTTGAGATTTTTTTTACAAAATCTAAGGAATTGTCTCTAATGATATTGGTCCTAACCTGTCATTTCGAATACATTCCTTTTCATATCATTATGTTGACGCTTCTCTAATCTCATTTAATGGCAGGTGTTCTCTTCCTTGGCACACCTATTTGACGTATTTAATTATACTAGCTGATTGGTAGCTAAGTCTTATTATTTTATATTAAAAATACATAGAGGAAAACATAAGTACTATTCTAATTCTTTCTTGCCTGCCAACTATGATATTTCAAACAGTAAATTATTCCTCGTTTACTATCTACTGTCTTCACTAAAACTTGTCATTGTTATCTACCTTCTTCCTCACTAATTGTATTTTCAATAAACCTTAATGCTTTATTGTTATTACCGCTTTCGTTGGGGATAAATGATTAAAAACAGATGCCATCATACCACTTAGGAATTTTCGTTTTTAGGCAATTCATTTTCCCATCAAAAGCATCAATTTACAAATGTTACTTAAATCATATTTAAAGGAAAAGTAATAGCAATGCATATATGCCAAACAAAAATTCGGAAAAAAATATATAAAGAAAACTGTATACATCGTCGTCTTAATAAGTAAAGTATGTTTTATGATTAGATATCGAAGATAAACATTTTATACTCAATATAAATGTTTGAACCTGAGTGTTGACTGTTTTATTATTATTACTAGCAGTACAGCCCGGCGTTGCTCGGGTGTGATGAAAGCTTTAAAACTAATCCATCGTCCTGGAAATCAGATTCTTTGGACGTTGGCACGAAAGACTAAAAAGCAATAGTTAAGTTACGGTTTCGCTTTAAGTTAAAGCGAAACCGTAAAATGAATGAAAAATGTATGGATGTAAGTCAAATTTTGATTTCCTGGTATCGATATCAAATAAGTTTGTTTTCGTCGTAAACTGAATTTTGAAGGCTAAATAAGTCCTCTGAGTAAATGGTATCATGGCTGAGACTAAAAAGTACAATTATACCTACTTAGAGCCAAACCGGAAGCAAAAACAAAAATAAAAGGGCTGAAAAACTGATTTTGATCAGACCCGGTATCTTGTCTTTTATATATATATATTATCGATTTTCTGCACTATTGTAAGAATCGCAACCTTGAAACTTCTGAATGTCGTTTCTTATATCTTTGTCTATGAGTGTATCAAATTTGATTAACATCGGACTACTCCTTCTATAACCCGATTTTTTCGATTATAAATTTTTGATATTTATCGGGTGTACCTCGACACAAAACCTAGCTGAGCACACTCGCAGATGCTTATAGTAAAACTGTGTAAATTTTCCAGGAAATCGGTTCAGCCGTTTCGGAGTCTATAGGTAATGGACACACACACACACACACAAGTTCCATTTATAAATAAGTTTAGATTATTGTTAATTTATTAATTATATGTAAGTTAAGAGAAAGTATAATATACACATGATTTAATTCTATGCGCGATATTAAGCATTAATTTTCACATGTAGAATAATCTTTGGGGTTTAAGTTCGATATGTTTTTAAATTTAATATTCCAATCAAAGTAAACATAGACTTCCACTGAGAAATGATACAGCAATAAACTTATTTAACGAGCTTCTTTAAATGAAAGGAGAGCAACATGAGTGTACGGGATAACAGAAACCCAAACACTGTTAAAAGTTAAAAGAAGATATAGCAAAAATTACAAATTAAAGAAAGTAATAAAAGAAAAATAAATATTTTCATGATTTCCTTTTCAAAACAATCTTTTCTACAAGAATTTGTTTATTTCAACAAAAAATATTTTGTAAATGGTGTTAGTATTATATTTGTCTTTAATAATTATTTTTGGTGTATTGCAGTGACAAGAGTGAAAAATATAAATGAACTATTTACAAAATGATCTGCACATGAAATAACGAACATTGCGCCAACTAGGTCTCGAAAACAAACGTATTTCTAAAAGGTTCCATAGGATATTCATAAGGGATCAAGAAAAGTAATCGGCATAAAATATAGATTTCTTCCCCTTAGCTCTGTTGATTATTTTTGGAAAGGTCTATTATCTGGCGTGAATATGATATA
The DNA here is from genome assembly GCA_037127315.1 of Ascarosepion bandense. Lineage (NCBI taxonomy): Eukaryota > Metazoa > Mollusca > Cephalopoda > Sepiida > Sepiidae > Ascarosepion > Ascarosepion bandense. The sequence continues at coordinate 14,357 of JBBBDQ010002612.1, forward strand.
TTTTTAGCGCGATACTCTAGACCTGTCGCTAAACCAGCCACTGACCTTTAACCAGCTCCAGAACAAGACTCCAGAACCAGTGAATTGAACGAACACGTAAAATCTACTTTCAAAACAGGCAATGCCAGTGAAAACCAACGCAGCCTTCATCAGAAGATATGTAAAAACAGATAAGTGTTACAATTAATGTCGAATATATATATATATATATATATATATATATATATATATATATTATGTATATATATAAGGATTTCGAACCGAATGTTTTAACAGCTCCCTGTTGTTCTTATTTTATGCATTATTATTATGTAGGTTTTTCAGGGGGTTAGGGATTATCATCTCGCACTTTCGTCTTAGTCCTCCGACTGAGGTTGGCTCAGTCTTATCTCTTTTCGAAGGTAAATGGGTAACTAGAGAAAAAAATTAACTGTTGTGTCACGGGAAATATATGGCTGATGCTGAATTATCCAATTGCACTAAAAAGGTGGGTCGACACTGAGGCAGCAGAAAACTTGGTTCCGGGATATTAGTAGTGTTTGGATATGTCCCAAGCATATTAGACACTTGATGTCATAAGTGATGTGCATTTTAGTGCAGTGGATATCGGTTGGGAACGAGAAATTGGAAAACCGAGTTCGAATTTCAGTTGATTTTCTTTTTGCTTTCGCTTACGAAAACTCTGGAAAAGTTATTAATACGTCTTTTCGCTCCAGCCATGGATCAAATAACAGGAGTGTTTGTTTCCTACAGCCGTGTCTGACAACCATTCTACTGCAGAATGTAATGGCAACCAACTACCTGAAGATCTTCTGCCCAGTCTGTCATGTCTCTTTAAAGACATGATCACCCAATCGTGTATCACGCATGGCACTTAACTGACTGATGTCCTAAAAGCATTATTTTTACCTGTACTTTGAAACACCTTTATATATAGACCTGAGTTTATTTTTCGGGCACGTGGTGTGTTTGGTATTTGATAATTTGACAGATTTGTTCACAAAATGTGTCGCTTATATTTACCGTCTAGAGAAATCTATCAGAAACGTGCTTTCCTTTATAATTTTATTTGCTTTCACGTTAAACCAAAATTATTTGAACACGTAGAGTAGTATATATATAAGATAAAATCATTTTATTACTTCTAAGATGGATATTTAGAAAGAGATAAATGAATTTAAGGCTATTATTAATTCCAAAATTAATTTAAAAAATAAAATAAATCTTAGTTTGAAATTAGTAGAACAAGATAAACTTTAAAGAAATTGAAGGATAAAGGTATCATTGAAATTCTTTAGGAAAATTTTCCCAATTTGGATGAGAGAATCCAAGAGATTTCTTTCAAAGCTAATCTAGATTTGAAAGACAGTAAATGTATGAAAGATCTAAGAAACAGCCATGTTTTCTGAGTCGGTGTAATAATTGGCTTGTCGTTATTAAACTTATTAAACAAGCAATTACTTCACACGACGTCAAACATGTCCATATAGAACAGATGTCTAATGATCTCAACTCCTATGTTACTGTGTGCTATTATTAGCGGTAAGAACTCTTCTAAGTTTCAGTATAAGATTTTGTAGCACAGTTTAAAAATGGTACTGATTCTACTAAATATAATGAAGCAAATCTACTACAATTAAGTGATATCTTAGAGACTAAGCTCTTTAGCTAATCTTACATCTAACCTTAGACGAAGAAAATTTTATTATGTGGCAGTAAATTTATTAACAAATGTAATTCTGAATGTATCATTATAATACATGGGATTTTAAAACATATATTAACCATGTCTCAGAAATATAATCCTGATTTTGTTACTGTAAACAATATCCTGCCATATTTATGGCCGATTGGCCCCAGCAAAACAACTCTTATGACATAGATTTTGTTAGAAAGATTCTCGTTGATGTACCCTCATAAAACAGATGAATTTTTGAAAAAATACTTATAATCTCTGTCGGAATTTATTTACTGGCTATGTAATAGTTAACCTTGAGGCAAATATTTGAGAACTACAATGAAGCAATACACACTCTGACAATGATTAAGAAAACCATTCATATATATGTTAAATAAATTAGTAGTAACGAATCCGATGAAAAGGACGAAAATGACGTTGCAATTATCGTCATTGGTCACAGTGTACATTTTGTTGAACACGTCTTCACGGCATGTGGAAGTTTACCAAATGCGCTACAGATGAGTCTAGAATAGCAAGCTGCAAATATAGGAATTCAAGCATTACATGCACCAGTGACATATATAAAGTTATAAACATACCTGTACTACAAAATAGATTAATTATTTATAATATTTACATTGATGAAACTAGAGAAATTATTTATTTCCTGTAGAAGATTTTTTAGGATACGATGATCTAATATGCAATACTCCTAAAAAGTATCCTCGCTTTTTTCATATATGGCTACTAACAGAAACGTAGCGAATAATTTCATGTTATCTGTAGTGCAGGTTACGTTATATTTACGTAGGCGGATTGTTTTCCAAAGAAATATTGAATATGTTAATGTGTAAACTGACGTTTAAACCATGTTATCGGTTAAAATTTATTTAGTTTTCTCCAATAAAAAAATTGTAGCAAGTTTAAATTGATGTCACTTTACACGTTTAGTTAAAAATTTAACATACATTTCAAGTTTGATTGCCTCAGTCAAGTGATAAAACTTTGGCTTACTTAAACTACAAATATCTAATATATGAAAAATGTCAGGTTGTTAAATATATGAATGATCTGACGTGGAAAATAACAAATGGGGTCGTCTCTTTCGGAAAAAGCATTGGTTTTTAAAATATTTTCTTGCAAATCTAACGTTCAAGTAAATATTATACTATAATTTTTAAATATATCTCGTCCACAGAACAAGTAAAATTTGAATTTAAACCAACAAACACCTAGGTGGAAAGTATTCCAAGAGATTCGAAAATATTTAATGACGAAAAGAACATAGAAAAAAATTAGCTGTGTATTTATGCACATCATCATTCTATGAAAGGTGTATATAACTATTTTTGAAAGAAACAAAATAGACAATTTTGACACATCTTATACGTAGAGTTACCTTGATACGAAGACGGGAACAAATCAGTGTCATCTATTTATCAAGTAGCCTTAAATATGTTTCATAGAACTATGAAATCTTTTAAAAGAAAAAATACCGACTGCGTACAATGATCTAGTTTACCAGCATAATGCCTACGGCATTATAGAGGGAATGAAAATCTCCCCACGGGAATTTTCGAAATATATTTGGATCCCTCATAGACCTGTATTCAAATAGGATGAACAAGTAAATACAATTGTTCCTCACAGACAACGCGGAACTTCTCGTTAAATGAATCAGAGTATCCTCGAGTCATTCTGATCAATAACTTGATTGAAGTTCTATTAGTATACACGACAAATATCTCCGTCATATTGGGAGACATTAGAATTCTTAGTGATAAAATTAAAAATAAGTAAAGATCAAACTCATTTTTTCAATTTGTAAAGAAAGATGACAATTTAATGTGATATTATTACAGTACACTGTTGTTCTGCTTCAACGCGTGTTCGTTCATTTTGAGTTACATATTGCAATATCACAACAAAATATATCCTTATCTTAAATGCAGTAAATGATAAGAAATTGAATTTATGTAGACAGTGTGATCTTCACAGTTGATAATTATCGGGAAAATTAGAACACTTTTAATAATCTGCTATAGCTAGATTGCAAGAAAAACTTTCTTTTTGTGATCTTGCAATTCTAATCCTAAGATATTAAGAATATAAATGATAGGGTTTAATTCTCTAGTCCAACATGACTCTGAGTTTGAAAGTCTTCTCGGTTAGAATTATGATCAACAAGTATCGGTTAAATATTGCAGTGTGTGTCACATTGATAATAGAGTTAATACCAAAAGAGGTTTCTTAGCCCGGAGCGCCATAATGTTTACCTAGTATCACAGTGTGCTCAGAGTCAAACAGAAAATAATGTTAACGACATTTCGCTATATCAAAATGTATCGGGATATGCAGATAACTGGATAAGTGCAATCCCAATAGGCTATATAGTCGAAAATATATTTAAATTAAATGCATTTCATTTTTTTCGTAAAGGTTTCAGTAGAGCACATCTTATTCTTCTGTTGTATACTGGTATGCATGATTTCTGGCAGCGGTTTCTGTGATTTATAGATTGCAGGAAGACATATCCCAGATTATTATTTTCAAAAACACAAGTATCACAAGGAAAATCAATTTCCTTCCTTAGATTTGTACTAGTGGCGTGTTATACAGTCTATATGGCGTTTGTCATGAGATACTTTGATATTAAAATAACGACAGCGAATACGAAGGTGATCAAACAATGATATATATATATATATATATATATATATATATATATATATATATATATATGAAATAAAACAAAAATTTCAAAATTTGAATCCGTTAGATAGCCAATTCCACAAGAAATTCCTCCCTTTGCAGCAACGGCTGAAATCAAAACTCTATTTGTTCAAATTCTATTGTGTTAAAAACTTAATACCGGTAGTTGCCCCTAAATCATCCATACAAAAGACAATAAAATTTTTGAATCTAAGGAAGTAAGAAAAGGAAAGCAGACATTTACCACTGTCTCGTATAAGAAGACTTACCCTTCTCCCATACAGGAGCCAAGTGTTTAAGAATTTATATATATATATATATATAACCTGCAACTCTGTCATAATCTGGGATTACGAACAGTATCGTTAAATAAAGAAGGCAATAGGAAAATTAATATTACTCACCTACTCGTTTCGTGTTTTGATGAAATTTATCAAGACACAAAAACAAAATTAATTATTATTTTAAATATCTATAAACAAAACATTGTTGGTAGCTTGAGAAAAGGCTCACAAATTATTCATAAGATTAACAGAATGATTTAAGTTATTAAAAATACATTTTATATCATAAATGAAAGGAATAATTTCATGTAAAGTGTAATGAAGTGAGATGTAATCATGATGGAAATTTAAGCGTTTTCTTTAGATTTTTGTTGTTTATGTTGGTCTAATAGAGCATTATTTCTATAAGAAAAGTGTAATTGGAAAAAAAACTGGGTGGCGATTAACGTTTTAGTAGGATTGAATGTTGGCTCACTCGGGAATTTTCTATCTAAATAATTTGTTTGTGTCACTTTTAAACGTGTGGTCGAATGTATTTTTGTGAATCACTAATACACTCGTTACCTTACAATTTTTGATATCTATTCTGCATACATTTCTCCGACAACACTAACGGAAGGGACTCACTGCTAGACCTCTGCTTCACTTCCATCCCAGACTCTTGCACTACCAGACAACTCTGCCCACTCGGTAACACTGAACACACCGTAGTTTCCGTCAACATTTAATTCCACTCCCACCCAACCCAAGAAATCCAGACAAGTAGAATATCTTACTGCTACCAAAGAGCAGACTGGGATTCGTTCCGAGACTTCCTCTGTGACGTCCCATGGAACAACGTTTTTATTCTTCCCATCGAAGAATGTGCATCCAAGGTCTCCTCCTGGGTTAAGGCTGGCATCGATGCTTTCATCTATACCAAGAAATCTCAGCTTAAATCTCATTCGTCTCCATGGTTCTCGCCCGCTTGCTCGGCCACCATTGCCCACCGGAATCATTTCTTCCGACTCTATCGTAGCTACTCGTAGGACTAAAACTGACGCCTTTTCGCTTCAGCTCGTAATAAGTATAAAAGGATACTTAACGAAGTTAAGATGTTATTTGCTGCCAGAATGAAGCAGCGCATAGCATCCTCTAAGTTCGGCACCAAAGACTACTGGCGATTCTGTACAAGTGTACTTAACAAGAGCAAGTCCAAAGTACCCCCACTAATAAACAAATTTGAAGTCTTCACCTCCCCAGCGGAAAAGGCTGGAATGCTTTGCCCGCAGATTCTCGAACAATTCGAGACTGGACTCGTCTGGATTTTCTACACTAGACTTCCCACCTAGAATTGATGCTCAACTGAATGACGTCCATATTACTCACTCGCTTGTCTCTAAGATAATCTCAAAAATTGACCCTCACAAAGCAAGTGGATAGGACGGAATCCCAATCACAGTTTTCAAGAAATGTGCCCCCGAGCTTTCCTCAGTACTTTCTAAGCTCTACAACTTCTGCCTATCTGCTTCCTGCTTCCCTGCCTGTTGGAAATCTTCCTCTGGAGTTCCTATATTTAAAAACACTGGAGAACCATCGGACCCCGCGAATTACCGATCTATCAGCTTTCTTCCGCTCTTTGGCAAAGTGTTCAAAGCCATTATCAACGCCGAGGTGGTTCAGCATCTCACAGCCACAGGCTCATCTTGGACAAACAGTATGGCTTCCGCTTCAACAGGTCTACTGCTGATATGCTAACGACCATCCGCAAGTATATATACCAGGCTCTCGACAAAAATGATGAAGCCCGAAACGTTGCCTTAGATATCTCTAAAGCGTTCGGCAGAGTTTGGCATGCTGGCCTTCTTTGCAAACTGTGGAGCTATGGTATAACTGGACAATTGTTTGAACTAATTCAGTCATTCCTATCTAACCGCACATTGAAAGTGGTATTAAACGGACATAACTCCTAGAACTACCATACGAACGCGGGTGTCCCTCAAGGCTATATCCTAGGTCCTACGCTCTTTCTGATCTACATTAATGATCTCCCTGATACCATTAGATCCCAAGCAGGTAGGTACGCCGATGACACCACAGTTTATTCTCGCCTAAATCAAAAATCTGGTGTGGGCGACAAAGCTAACCTTGCAGCCGAGCTTGAAAATGACCTCCAATCCGTAGTGGACTGGGATAAGAAATGGCTCGTAAATTTTAATGCTTCTAAAACGAAGCTACTATCAATTAATCACCATAGACAATCGCACCTACCTCCCATTAGCATGGACCAGGCTTGCCTCCCAGAGAGTAAAACACTACGCCTCCTTGGTCTCACACTTTCAGCGGACCTCAAGTGGAATGACTATATCGGATCCATTGCTAAATCCGCTGCTATGAAAGTCGGTTCTCTATGCAGGGCCGGAAGTTTTTTCCATCTGAATCTATCCTGCTCATTTATAAATCTACCATCTGCCCGTGCATTGAATACTGTTGCCATATCTGGTCGGGTGCCGCTGCTATTCTCCTTGGGCTTCTCAACAAGGTACAGCGGAGGGTCTGTAATGTGATCGATACCGACCTAGCAGACCGCCTGCAGTCTCTCTCTCATCGGCGCGACCTGGCTTCCCTGTGTCTCTTCTGTAAATAATTTCACGGCTTCTGCTCCGATGACCTTAGATCACTGGTGCCCCCTAGGTTCGAATTTGCACGAGATACTAGATTAGCAACTAGATCCCACCTTTTACAGTGACACCGATAAAATGCAACCGCAACTTCTACTCCAACTATTTCTTTTCCCGCACCTCCCGACTGTGGAATTCCCTTCCACATGACTGCTTCCCCGACGGCTACAATCTCCAGGAGTTTAAATGTAAGGTCAATAGACACCTCCTAACAAACTAACTCGCTTCCATTCTTTCAAACCCTCTTCTCTCCCACCCACCCATCTATCTATCACCCCCACTTCTGACATTTCCTATATCTAACCATTCTTTCTATTTACCTTCCCCTATATAGCCCCATATGCAATAGTGGCAGTGGAATGCCTTGCTTGGGTGAAATGATTAAATATATATATATATATATATGTGTGTGTGTGTGTGTGTGTGTGTGTGTGTGTGTGTGTGTGTGTGTGTGTGTGTGTGTGTGAGAGAGTTTGTAACACTGGGTTTCAGGCCCTTGCAATCGTCAGACAAACTGATTTTTTTAAAAATTGGCTATATGTAGAGCTGAGTATATTTGTGTATTTTTGTGGAAGTGGGAGGAAATTTGTCCTCATGATAGACGCAGACATCCACTTCCACAAAAATACACCAATATGCGCTGCCCTATATAGAGCCAATTTCAAAAAAAAAAATCAGTTTGTCTGACGGTCGCAAGAGCGTGAAAACCAGGGTTACAAACTCACACCCATCTATATGATTAGGTCAGCTCTATCACTGATATTGAGCGCCTGCAAATGAGTACTGCGCATATATAATATATAATATATATATATATTGATATTTGTTATTATATACATGCATTTTCGCACACACACACACACACCCATATATATATATATATATATATATATCAGTTTCTATTTATTTCGCCAATGTAATTTGTACACAATTTTGGGGCAAATTATTTTGTATATTCTTGCTTGCTCGATGTGACGTTTTCGGTATTTTTAGATCCGTACATGTTCATGACAGTTTTCGAAGTAGTTTTTACTATTTGCGTATTTTTTCGATAGGATAAGTTTTTTTGGTTAGTGGATGTTATAGAGTTTGTGGGTAGAATAATATATCTGTTATTTTTAATTTATTATTGTTGAAAATATTGCTTTAAATGTGGCTGTGTATTTATGTGCCTTACTTTTTGCCTTGTGAATAAAGTGATATGGATATTGTAAGTTTTGGAATGCGTTTTCTACGTATTTTACTTTTTGTTTAAATATAGAGACTTGTAGATTTTTAGCGCTTCTAAAAATAAGATTGTAATATTATCAGATTTTATGTTTTGAAAATTGTTAGATTGTCTGTTTTCTATAGACATCAAAATTTATTTCATTGTTATAATTGTGTAATATGATATTTAAAATAGGATGTTCTGATGATCGGAATCCTGATGGATAGAGCGAGAAACACATTCAGGCCATACATAGAACAAGAACAGTGCGGGTTCCTCAAAGAGACTGGAACAAGGAATCCCATATTTATTATTAGTATACTCTCCGAAAGGGCAGTACAAATGAATAATGACTGTACCTATGTTTTATCGATTATTTAAAGGTGTTCGACAAAATAGGACACAAAGAATTGATGGAGATGCTCAGTAGGCTCGACATATTGGAACAGATATGAGTAATCAAGAATCTCTACTTGAAGCACACCACCTACATATGAACATGTAATGAATTCAACAGATATACAAAGATAGAAAGTGGCTTAAGACAAGTATGTGTCTTTTCGCCGGATTTGCTCAAATCGTACAGCAAGACTATTCTGAAAACACTGGTGTTATTCCAGGATTCGTCATTGAAGTATACAATTTGAAAGACATAAGGTATGCAAATGATAGAGTGCTTATAGCAGACACGGAAAGGAAACTACAAGAACTCTTACAGAAGGTAGCTGATGAAAATGACAAGAAAGGACTACAAATAAAGTGCAAGAAAACCGAATGCTTAGTCATCAGCACAAAGAGCAGCACAAAATATCAAATATAATTGGGGATAATAAATCAAGCAGGTAAAGAATTTTAAATACCGGGGAAGTTTTCTAACAGAAGTTGGAAAGTCTGACACAGAAATCCTAAGGCGAATTAGCATGACAAATGACACGTTCCAGAAGATCAGAAAAGTGTACCTGATTGCTATGTGATGACAGTTCTACAATATAGCAGCGAATATCGGACACTATCTTCAAGGATGAAGAAAAAACATGAAGCAACTGAAATGTTGTTCCACAGAAAGATGTTGCAGATATCATAGTTCTTGCATGTGATCAATGATGAGGCTTTGGAAAGGATGGAAACGAAAAGGAAATTAATACTGAGCATCAGAAAAAGCTAAAGTTCACTGGATATGTAATGAGGAATGAGGGCTTGGATAATCTGACACTAACAGACCACATAAAGAGAAAATGAGAAAAGGAAAGCAGCGGATAACATATTTGAATGGCCTGACACACTGATGTTTGCGTCGTGTAATAGGAAAATACCTGATAGGAGGCACCAGGGATAAGGAGACGTAGAAAACCTTGATCGCCTATATCTTAAAAGAGCAATGCGCAAGGAAGTAGCAGAAAGAAAGGAAAGGTATTATTAGATTTAGATACGAAGGTAAATATTTAGTAGCTCCACTGTTGTTAAGATTGTTCACAAGGTCTTCTATTTTATTAGATTATGTATAGATTAAGTCGTTTATATTTCTTATGTAGGACGAGTTTGTTGGTAAAATATCTTGAACGAGTCCCTTTCTAGAAATTCTAAAAATAAACAAACGAGAAGGCCGTTGATATTTAATAAAAACTTAATAAAAGCATAATAAAATTACCTCTACCTACAAAGAAAATCATAAAACTATGCTACCTAAACATTAAGCAATGTTTCTTCACATTCCATTCACATTCCTTTCGAAACGAACGGCTTAATCAATGTCATTTCTAATCACTCTTGCAAAATGAAATCTGGTATTATCATCGGATTCTTTTTAAGAGCACTTCGAATCTTAAGCCCCCAATATTTATCAACAGAAGAAAAATATATAGAAAACACTTTCGAAAATTTACAATTGCCTTATCATTTTCTTCATAAATCAAAAAAGCACAGAAAATACACAGCCACAAAAAAGCAATATTATCAACAATAATAACTTAAACAATAGAAGATACACTTTACTTCACACCAACTCCATAGCATCCACAATCCAAAACACCTTATCCCATCTAAAACCACGCAAATAGTAACAACTACCCTGTCAACTACCATTGACATGTTCGCATCTAAATCAAACCGAAACCATAATAATGAGTATGCAGTTAAATACAAATAAAATGCCATAATTGTTTCTCAAAATACATCGAAGAAACATGAAGAATCCTAAAAAATATACATATGAACACAGAAGTGACATCACAAATAATAATTTAACGAATTCATTACAGATTCTGAGGAATAAATTCGACGACAGTTTAACTTATGTCTTGCAAATAAATAAAAAGAAAAAATATTCAGAACGCAAATTCTTGAGAATTTTAAACAACCAAAATGTCAATGTACGCTCAGTTTTTACCTAATCTCACCCTTTCTTGTTGGAAATAATACTCTATCAGACCATCATGCACTATCCAAAATCGAAAGAAAACTTTTGAATTCTTATTATTTTAATATCTCAATACATTATACTCTGCATGAAAGAATTCTCTTTAATTATGATAAATGCCATTTTTGAAAAAAAAACTTAATAATATAAATTTTCATCTTATGAGTGCTTTTTCAGCTACTAATAATGTTTTGTTTATAGACACGGTATTTAAAATAAAATTAATTTCGGCATTTTCCTTGCTAAAATCCACCACAGGAAAAAACGCGTAGACAAGAATATCATCGTTTTCTTTTAGTTTTTTTTTAATGAATGTATATATATATATATATATATATATATATATATATATATATATATATGTATATATATATATATATATATATATATATATATATATATTTAGAGAGAGAGAGAAAGAGAGAGAGAGAGAGAGATAGATAGATAGATAGATAGATAGATAGATAGATAGATAGATAGATAGATATTCATGGAAACAAAATCAAGGCCATAAAGTACATAAAAATCTCAATTGACATAAACCTTTACATTAAAATTAGATACACATGTTTAAGCACAATGATAAATCATGCAGATTGGCTTTCAAGAGAAATGAATATTGTAGAATTAGACAGTTATATGGATTTTGATGCCATGGTCTACAAATAGTAACTAAAGATGTAAATGAAATGAATGGTCTATAGACAAATTCGAACAGCTATCTACTGAATCAAAATATTATTTCCTCGAAATTATATTACAATAACTTAGAAGCTTCTGAGAGACATTTGTCTCACTTTCTAGGAAAGACAAGTTGAAACCCGGTAGCTGTTTCTCTACTACCTCAAATAAGACTGGACACACGTGTACACTTCTTTGGAAAAAAATAAACACGGTACAAAGAAAGAAAATAATTTCGATGACACCTGGATGAGCTACGGAAAAATCTTTATATATACCTCTGAGTTCCATGTTCCTGGTTACCTTCCCCTCTTTAGGAAAGACTCCAAAGTCCATATGCATGGGCTTGGTGTATATGTCAGTGAACACCTCCCCCTAGCTAGAATAACATCTCTCGAATACCTGGACCAGTCTTTCATGTGCTTCCGGCTCTCAATTCTAAGCTCTGTTAGCTATCTCTTCTTCCTCTACCGCTCCCCCTTCTCCTCTGACTGTTCGGTACTTGACAGCATCTCTGACAATATCGACAAGGCCATTTCTTCTCACCCATCCGCTCATATTTTCGTGTTTGGCGACTTTAACGCCCACCACACTAAGTGGCTGGAAATCTCTGTAACCGACCCTGCTGTTGTCCACACCTTTAATTTTTCGATCTCCAAAACCCTTACGCAAGTGGTGGACTTCCCCACGCGTTTCTCCAATGGAAGGGTCTCGTTACTAGATCTCTGCTTCACTTCCGCCACAAATTCTTGCTCCACCAGACAGCTCTGCGCTCTCGGAAACTCTTACCACGCCTTAGTTTCTGTCAACATCTCGTTCCACTCCACCCCTACCCAAGAAACCCAGACCAACAAAATATCCTACTGCTATCAAAGAGTAGACTGGGATTCGTTCCGTGACTTCCTCTGCGACGTCCCTTGGAACAATGTTTTTAGTCTTCCCATCGAAGACTGTGCATCAGACGTCTCCTCCTGGGTTAAGGCTGGCATCGATGCATTCATCCCTGCCAGGAAACTTCAGCTTAAATCCCATTCGTCTCCCTGGTTCACGCCCGCTTGCTCGGCCGCCATTGCCCACCGGAATCACTTTTTCCGGCTTTATCGTAGCCACCTGTCGGACCAAAACAGGCGCCTATTCGCCTCAGCTCGTAATAAGTGTAAAAAGATACTTAACGAAGCTAAGATGCTGTTTGCTGCCAGAATGAAACAGCACATAGCATCCTCCAAGTTCGGTACCAAAGACTACTGGCGCCTCTGCAAATGCCTGCTTAGCAAGTGTAAGTCCTCAAAACCCCCACTAATAAACGAGTTTGAAGTCCTCACCTCCAGAGCGGACAATGCTGAATGCTTTGCCCATAGTTTCTAGACTAATTCGACTCTGTATTCGTCTGGAATCCATACACCAATATATACAACCAATCAAACAAAAAAATCAAAGACATTTTCGATAAACCACCCATAAATGCAATGAAACAAACACCCAAACTATCAGCTATGCTCACTTTTACCAAACATCTGAAAAATACAAACCTATCAGGGAATTTCAAATGTCAGACATCCCGTTGTTTAATTTGCAAACATTTAGTAAAGGATGCAGTGTTTTCTTTATCCAACACCAACATCACATTCCGCCCACCACGCCTCACTTTTTCTCTTCTGTTCAATATGTTCAAATAGTGGATATATTGATGAATCTGGAAATAGATTTAGATTCTGTTTCAATAATCATAAACTAAGCATACGCCAAAACAACCCGTATTCACCCATAGCAGAACATTTCAATCAACCAGGACACACATTAGAAAACTGAAAATGGTTATGAATAGATTCTGATTTTAGTTCTACATACTCACACAGAAAGAAAGAAAAATACTTGATTTTAAAATTAAATACATACAGGCTAGTGTTAAAAAGGGACTTAGGTGTTTTGAATCTTATAAATATTTCAATAGTTAAACATTTTTTAGATACATTTAAAAACTTTTCTTTAAAACAAGATTTATAAGTATTATTAAAGAGAGATCTACGTTTACAAATATTTAAAAACATCTGTCGCTTTCTGCGTCACGTGATGCAAACAGTCTCTCCGTGAACGCTTCTCGCGAAAACGCTTCTAATTTAAATTTTAAGATCATTTCTTTCTGATTAATGGCCGAGGACCGTCTGAAATATCAAATATAATAACAGAAATAAATAAATACTGTCAAAAAATACATTTTTAAACTTACAACTTTTTAGTAGTTTTTCATATATATATATATATATATATATATATATATATATATATATATATATCAGCAGAATATACAGTTCACAACGGAGCGAAAGATTCGTTTAAATAATCAGAGCTTTCAATTTTCCCAATTACTTTTTAAAACAAAAAGTTCTTTCCGGGCTCTTCATCGAAGCTTTACGGAAATAGCCGAAGTTGATCAAATGGAATGCATGTAGCGACGGCGGTAGTGGGGTTGTTTGGTCTCTATCTCTCGGCAGCTCTAAAACTTAACTTGGGTTTTTCTGTTTCTATACATCTTCAGCTAGGACTTTATCGGAGGCGAATTATTTGATTTTAACTATTTTAAGTTTATTGGCAGCAGGCTTTTCTACGTTTCTTTATATTATCAGCCATAAGCTCTATGGAAGAAGAACATTCCTCTTGGTAGTGGCCCCTAGTTGGGAACACTTTTCCCTTCCCTTAGTCTACTACAACTCCAAAAGTACTGACTTTACTACCCGAGGTCCCGATTTTTATAATTGTCCCTAATTATCTTGGGGGATGAATGACGGACACTGGGCATCTATGCAAATCAACTTTGACAATGAGATTATTTCCACCTACCAATTTCAATGTGGAGCTATAGTTCAACGAATGAGGTATAACACCTCATTTGACGTAATTTTTTCTTCGTCCTCTTTTTCTTAATTACATTATTTTAGATTTTTGAAATTTTTAAATCCTTTTCCATCAAATGTGGGAACTAAGCATCTGACCTTGCCTAACCTCATCAAAGTCATGACATCTTTATTTTTCACTCTACAGACCAAAAAGCCGCTTCTAAATAACAATGAAAAACTATTTTTCCCTTCTTCACAATTTTCAACTAGTTTTTCTATTTTTCCGATTGTACAAGCACAAGTATTAAATATTTCTAAGCAGTGCTTATATCGCTAATTAAAATAAACTGCACAATCAACGATACCACCAGTTATAATTTCTTTTGTTCTGTCTTATTTAACTAAGAATTACATTTGTTCCATATATAGAAATAGGGTTACATTTATACACTATTCTAATAGCAAAACATGATTGATTATAAGGTATGTCCAGGTATGTCCAGCATGATTGATTAAAAGGTATGTCCAGCAAAATAACTATTTACGAATCATTACCATCATTTTCACAATGGGAATGTATGGTTTTTGCCTCCCTCAAGATATACAGGTAGTAAAGACTATGTTAACTAAATGTCCCATTATCAAAAAATACAACAGTTTTGTTATTAAGTATCCAAGGTTTCTAAGTTATCTGAATATCATGTGAAACTGATTTAGCCACATGAAAACACGGGTATCGATTATATATTTACCTGTGCGTAAGGGAAATGGTGAAGCTGAGAAAGTGGATTTATTAATATTAACTTGACGTGCTATACGAAGCATACGCATAGAGATTATGAAATTATATAAGCTAAAGCTTTTGGTAATGCCTTAATCAGATTCTGTAACACTTAAGGAGTGCGTGCTCACATCTACAGCGATAATGAAATAATTTTAACAACGCTCTCGTAAAGATAAAATAGTGCATCATTTGGATAGTAATGAGCTCAAAGAATATATTCTATAAAACATGCTATTAATGACAAAATAGCCTTATACGTCTCATGAATGGGAAATATGGCCGAATGAATGATAAAACTTTTGTTTTATCGTTTATTCTGTCATGTTTCCCATTCATGAGAAGAATAAGACTTTTGAAACTTTTGGCCAGAAAAAAAACTAATCATCTTCAAATTCTTTATTTGCTCTCTGATATTCAATGGCTATAAACACCAGATTTATATCATATGATGCTGCATTATTCCCATTAACAGCAAATGCTTTTATACCGTAATGTTAATGGATGTTTTTTTTTAAATAATCATGATTGATCTGTAATTGAACCTTCTTACAGATCTAATATATCACATGATCTCATTGAAATGGAGAATTTGTTAACTTCTTTTTTATGTACCGTATATTTTCAGGACGTAGGCAATCATAATCATTCACTTCTCCCTATCACGTTTTGCTCTTAATATCCCGTCTCCTGTTATTTCACTCAATCACCGCTCCACCATCCATTGTTCAAGTACATTAGGTTTGTCCTCTGTTGCTTTATCCTGCTCCTCTTTCCTTCTCTCAGTCCTGTGAGAACGAGGTTTCTATGACCTTCTTACTCCTTATGTCCCACAAATTTCAGCTGCCTTTTGCTGATGTTAAATATCAAATTCCTTTTCGTGTCTATCCTATCTAAAATCTCGTTTTTGCTCGTGTGCGCCGTTATGTTATCCACATCATCATTCTGTAGAGCCCCGTTTAAGATGTTTGAATTTTTTTTTTCATCTTTGATAAAACTTTCCAGCATTTGTTGAAATGTTGAAATACAAATATCATATATTATTCTAGTAATCACTTCCTATTTTCCAGCGAATATTCTGGAAAATCTCATTCATTGTACCAATGCACCTTCGGATCGGTGAATTGAGCTATACATTCTCCGTTAGTACACATCCCCAGATATTTAAATTTTGTATCTCTTTGATGTTTGTATCACAAAACTTTAATACATCACTCAATAAACCCGGTGATAACTAATAAAACAACTTTTAGGCAAAATTCGACTTTAGTCATCACCATAATCTCCTTCTAGTGTGATACACTGATTCCAAACTTCTCTGATAATTTCATGCATTTTCTATATAAACATTCGACTTTGGCTTCAAAATACGCCTCAGTTTCCGATATCATTTCTTCATTGCAGACAAATCACTTTCTATGTAATATTTTTTGTAGGTGTGAAAAAAGACAGTAGCCGCTGCGGCCAAGATCCGGTGAATAGGGTGCACACGGAAGCAATTCGAAGTGCCATTCACGTAGTTTTGCCATCGTTGCGATCGACGTGTGACACGGTGGCTGTCATTGTGAAAGATTACGTTTTTTCCTTTTTATGTGAAGCCATTTTTTGTGACTTCTTCCTTCAAACGGTTCAGTAACGCTATATAGTATTCGCTATTGATGGTTCTTCCTTCAAACGGTTCAGTAACGCTATATAGTATTCGCTATTGATGGTTCTTCCTTTTCAAAAAGACAAAATACTATTGACGATTTTTCCTTTCTCAACAAAGAAAATACTTTTCGCATCAAAAATTACGGAGGCCAAAAGCTTCCATGTCAATGTTTGTCTTTTTGGGCGGCTTTTCCCTGCTGCTGTCCACTCAGCTGACTACCGATTTGACTGAACAAATTACGTCGCGCATCCAAAAATCCGGAAAGCAAAAGCTTGCCTAATGACGTTTTGGAATGTTAGTTGCTTTGGGTGTCTTTTGCGTACTTCTGTTTACTAAGATGATTGCCGATTTGACTCCGAAGTGAAGTGGTGAATCCATATTGCATTACTTCTTGTTGCATTGAAACAGTTGTAAACAACGCTCTGAATCGTTGACGTGTTGTTTTTTTATTAACTGCGAGCAAACGCGGAACCCACTATGAAAACATTTTTCTCATTGACAAATATTCATGCATCAGCTTGGATACACTACCTTTTGATATGTTCAACGCCTCTGGTATCTTACGCAAACATTATCGGCTACAAGGTGTTTGTGGATTTTTTGATGGTTTCTGGAACAACTGCTAATTTCTGAGAGCTTAATATCATTTGTGTCTGTAAGAACCCGTTTAAAGTTAGCATTTCACCTTTTAATCCTTGGTCTCGACGGAGCACTGTCTGAATATCACTTTACAAACCACATATTTGCATGAACTAATTTTTTTCTCATCGGAATGCAGTGATTATTCAGCACACGATATTAAGATATTTCCATTGTTTTGAAAATTTGCAAAAGTAACTTCAGTTAAATAACTGTAATTTTTAAACAAAAAATAATAATTCGATTAGGCCTAAATCTTTTCACGTACCATTTCACGTGCTATTTAAAAGGTTGGAGTTAAAAAAAAAACCTTATGGGAATATTTATTAGTGGCACCATATATGTCAGACATGGGAATCATTAGTGATATGTTAATTGGCATTTTAACTCCCGCTTTTTAACATGCATTCATATTTCTTGTAGTTTATTTCTAGTCATTTCTCTTCACTTTTGAATTATTCCTTGTAAGAGTGCTTCTAGTTTCTTTTCTGTAACTCTTAGCTGAAACATTTTAATTAAGATTTGTCTCATTTTTACTTCACTAGAATATTTTGTCCTGTTCGTCTTCAGGTTTAATATACATATGAGAATATAACTTTTCATGCGCACATTTTTCCATGTAATCCGTGATTCTTTCAAGCATTGCCAATAAAATGACTGAAATATAATAATGAAAACCATGTTTAAAAAATATTAAAACAAAGAAAAGGTTATATTTGATTGATTAAAAAAGCTATAAAAGTTGATTATTTATCATTAATTCTGATAATCAATTCTGATGAAATGATAAATGATCAGCAAGGTTTGTTTGACAAAAATAATAACAGATATCATCATAATTTAAATGTTGAGAACTGAATGCAAAATTATTAAACAAAAAAAAGTTATAAAGATTAACATTTCCTATTAGAACAGTTAGTCACAGACTCACTTATGTACTTATGTAGTTAATCATCCATTATGGACTTTACATATTTTAATGTAACTTTTTTCTGCTGAAGAAAAATTCAAAATTATGTTTCAAAATTCAGTTATGATGGTGTCTGACCTAACTCCGGAATCAGTTTGAAATTTAGTTAAGAACTGAATTAGTTGTGAAGCTTGAAAGCTGCATAGATGTACTCAATGCTGGACATATAAGTATATTCCACCACTGCGGTGGTTGAATGATACACCTATGAACGTCTTTAAACTATATGCATATAAAGATCACAGCATTTGGACAAATCACATTAATAAAATCCTGGTATGAGTTTATTCTGTATCTATTCATTAGTGATCACATATACCAGTGACATTATTACCGTTTAATTGGTATATCTATTAGTTTAAATACCTGCATTTAACAACATTTTATTGTGTAAATAACTTAAGCTAAGATAATAATTTTAACTATGTTTAAAAACGCTCATATGTTAATTTATTATAAATGGTGGTCATAGAAAAGCCAAAAATCATAAGTAGTTCTGTTAATAACTTGTAAAAATTTAATTGTCAAGCAAACACCAACCATCGTTTTTATACAATATATTGTAGCAGTTAAATATTCTCTTTTTTATCTACATAATGGCTGCCGTGCTTGCGGTATCAATAAAGATTTGAAATTATTTATTATCATATATTGTAAAAAAACAAAGAAAGTCATAAACCAATCATTGTATTTAATCTTATGAGCAGGTTACATCGAATGAGACGCTGAATAGCATATATTTCTGTGTAATGGCGGTATATGAAAAATATATGTATCTCTTCTCGGATTTGCAGATTATTCTGTCTTTAATGAGATAGACTTAACTTTGTGTGCTTAAAGTATTTGGTGCGATACTGGAGAAGCGGAGCTAGCAACCTCTACATTATCATGACTTCTTCTTGATACCTCTTGAAGAAAGGCTACACGAACAAGGAATTGAACAAAAGTATAAAACCTACTGCAAGAAGAGACGAAGTCAGCACAAAAAAAAAACTTGACTAATGCAAGACAAGCAATTTTCGGAAGAATATATGAAAATAAAAGTTAAGCTTTCATATTTAAAACAGGTATATGTATTAGGAATTCGGACCCAATATCTTTAACTGATAAAAGAATATGTTTTTAGCAATACAGTTTTGTTTTAATATTATGTATAATTTACTGGTCCTTGTTCATCTGCCACGATTTTTGTGGATATCGTTAAATTTCCCGGAATGATATATGAGTTACAGAAAAGAGCAGAAGTATAAGTGATTTGTTTACAAAACTGTATATAATTATTTATCATCTTATCATCGTCGTCATTTACAGATTGGTTGAGAATACTTTTGCATGTCCTTAAAAATCTCTTAGCTTGATGTTAGTGTGATAAATGTTAAGTATATTATATTTAGGAAACGCGAAGAAGACAGTTTCGGATATGTGTGTGTTCACAGTTTTACTAAATGATGTAAGCCTAAGATTTAGAAGATATCTATCAAGGTTTTAAATTTAGATTGATTTGTATCGATTTGAATGCTTTGTAGTACCACATCTTTTAAAACTAAAAAGATGCGGATCTCTATCGATGATGGCGTTTAATTGAAAATCTTATAAAAAAATTGAAATCCATCAGACATAATGTTTTTCATAATCTGGGATAAGCACTTGTCACTTTTTACATATTTATTGTTGTATTTTGGGATATTTTCAAACCAGAATTCAATAGATATCATCTACTAATCAGTTCATCTATGAATATTTTTGAATCGCCAGATATGAATGCCAAAACATTTTTTCATCAGAATTACAAAATATAGTAAAAAAATTTCATAAATGGGTGTTTTGGTGATTTTCTAAGCGCAGCCTCGTTGTGGCACAAGGCCCAAAGTATGGGACACACAGTGAGGATCGAACTTACGACTCAATTGTAATGATTCGGGCGAGACAAACCTGCTAACCATTACACCACCTCGCCGCGTCCGAATGTGTTGCGATGTTTTTTTGTTTTTTTTTGTAGAGGTTTTTTATCCGGTAATATTAACTTATGCATTAGATAATTGTGGTCTTGGTTAATATATTAATTCTTCGAAATATAACGTAGAATTAAATTGTTCATCTATATAGTCAGGATTTTTTGCAATAAATTGTTGTCACATAGGTTGCTTTTTTTCTAAATCTTTATTTTTTTATATGAATCGTATACTGAAATCTTGAATTGTATTTTATTTATAATTCATTTTCCGCTACTCAACGATTGATAAAGATAATCACTGTCTGTTGCAATAACAGCTCTAGAGTTTATGGATGTCAGCACAACCGAGTTGTAAGACATTATATTTTCCTTTTGAGGAATTTTTTTCCATTTTTTAGACTTTTGAGGAAAATGAAAATATCTCATATTTGCTTCCGGGTCCATCCTGGCCTGGATCTGTACCGCCTGTTATAGCCTCAGTTATGAGAAAATAGTGAATTTTCAAAAAGAATTCTATGAATATATAAAATAAATTATATATATATAAATTGCCGACATTATATTTGTATTAAAGTTCCTAAGACGTATTTATAGGAAAGTTAAATTAGAAAAAATGCATATTTATAGTAAAATTAAAAAAATTATATTTTCAACTTAGAATGACTAGCGATACATTTTATAGTACAATATTCAACAAAACAATTCAACACTAGTGAATGCATAATTGCTTACAAAATATACTTAGTTGAACCCAGAAAATTGTGTTCAATATATATAGATTTCGACATTAATTAAGCAGAAGAAACTGGGTGTATATCGCTAAACAAAATCACACACCTAAATTCCTGCTGCAGGTTATTTTCTCTGTCAAAGAGCAGTACAACACAGACACATTCAATAAACTCTGGACATTTCTATTACCGTGCAAGAACCATTCTAACATATTCCACATTTATTTTTAATATTTACTCTAATTCATAATTAGAACGAGACATCGGTATTCAAGTGGGTTCCCAAAATTTAAAATATTTAATGAGAAGAATTTCAGATTTTAGCAACTTTTGTGAGGCTGTGAAAACCCTCAGATTTTAAAACTTAAAATCTTTTTCTTGGTTGAAAACGGAAAACGTAAGTTCATTTAAAGTTAAAATTTATCATTTACAAAAATTGGAGAAGGAAACAGATTGACAATTGCAAGGGTAATTAAAAAAGTTTCATACTGAGATTTAACTGTCTGGTAAAATGTATTCTCTTTTCTACGAAAGATTTAAAGAGAATTCATTATTAAGCATTGATGGAAATTTGTTCACATGTCTCCTGTTGTGATCAATTGATTCGATTGTATAACTCAGTGGAACCAAATTTCTCTAAATGAATACACTTCGATTTTTACCATAATGTCAGCTCTTGCTCTTACACTTCAAACGAAGCACACGAAACTGACATATATATAACATGGTTTGCACTCCAATACTCTTTATATCTCAAGAGACAAAAGTTAAAGATTATCACACTCTGATATTTGAATTACTTTTGCTAAACATACCAGGATATGAATAAATAACTTCAGAAAGAATTTGAATCATAACTTGAGTCGTTTAGGAAATGCTTTTGCTTTAAATAGAGCATAAGATGAAAGAAGACTAGGGAAAATATATTGTTTGTTGAATAGGGAAACAATTCGTTTTTATTTTCTAAAATCTGCTAGTGATTAATCTTTAATCTGATAAACTAGAGATGAAGATTGATCTAATTGTGTTTAATGCATTTGGGATTAATATTTTGGCGTACACATGGAGCTTCTTTACGCTGCCATGTTGAAGTTCTGCCAATATATACTCTTGTACATTTTCGCGGAGAGGAATTATAAGCGTTCAGATGAATGCCAACACTATCATGGGTACAATTTACATTTTGTTTTAGCTTTTAGGGTTACTATATTGTGTTAAAAATCTTCTTAAACAATAGCCAGCCCTAACTGTACATGGACATTTCTCTCTCGAGATCACTGACTTTTATGAAAAAAAAGGCAGTGACACGAATTTTGAGATTAGTCGGTGTCAAAGCAAATGTTTAGTTCACATTGATTTAAAAAATCTGTTGTCCAAAAAAGAAGCTCTCTGTGGTAATTTTGTGAATGAGAAAGCTTTCAAAAGAAAGTAGATCATAAATTGATCCTTTCTCAGAATTTAAGATTGTTTCATTCTTTAATATGAAAATAAATAATGATTATTATCGTTGTGAAGAGCAAGAAACAAATCCCCGATGTGTGATGGCATCCTAACAGTGTCCTCATGAAACTTCCATGTAGGCATGAACATGCTCAGTTAAAGTGACAATTGTTTTGCAAAAAAACAATCTATCTATCTATCTATCTATCTATCTATCTATCTATCTATCTATCTATATATATATATATATATATATATATATATACAGGGGCCCGACAATTAATGTCGAAATCTTTGAAAAAAGTACTTCAAGGTGGTTACTAGTGCCAAAGACTTTTGAGATTGTAAGTACTTAGTTGAGGAGTGAAAATCCACTACTAGTGTAATCATTTTTTTAGTTTGTCTTTGATAATTTTAGTGTTTTGTGATTTTTGCGGACATGACAAAAAATCCTATTTTATTAAGAGATAAGTTCATGTATATGTTGCTGTATGCAAATTTTCTGCTTGTACACTTAGCTGTCATCAATTGGAGTCAATTATCTGTTCTATTTTACTGGCAAAACAATTAAGTTTAATGAGGTAAAATGCATTCAAAAGAAGTCGTTTTTGGCACGGAAGAAGCGGGATGATGGCCTCAGCATCAGAAGGATCACCATGGATTTGAAGCTGTCGAAATCAACGGTCGAATACATGCTGAAGACAAACTCCGAACGGAAAAAGAAGAGAGGACGGAAATGATCAATTGGCAAGAGGACTGAAAAGAGAATGAAGTGGACTGTGACACGGCTTTTGACATCTGGAGAAAAAGTTACAGCAAGAAAAGTGAAGGAGAAATGTGAATTGGATGTAAACGTCCGAACAGTACAAAGAACGCTGCATAGGATTGGTTTGAAGTATGCAAAGGCTAAGAAAAAAACTACACTAACAAAGAAACACAAAGGAGCAAGACTGGAGTGTGCTAAAAGGTGGTTAACAAAGTATGTTGACTTTAAGAAGGTTATATTTACTGATGAGAAGCGTTTCAAGTTTGATGGGCCCGATGGATGGTGTACTTGGTCGAGAAGGGGTGAGCCTGCTGTATGAACAAACGACAGATGGGAGGAGGAGGAGTTATGGTTTGGGGTATGATCTTTGCAAATGGAAATATATGGTTGGAGTGGCTGAAAGGACGACAGAACAGTGAAAGCTACAAACAGTTGCTGGACCAGAAAGTCCTACCAAGGATAAGAAGAGAGATAGGAAATGATTTTGTTCTACAGCAAGACAATTGCAGCATCCATGTGTCAAAACCCATGAAAGAATGGAAGGCTAAAGTGAATATGACTACTTTGGAATGGCCTGCAAAAAGCCCAGATCTAAATTTAATAGAAAATGTTTGTGAAATGCTTGCGCAACTTGTCTATGATGGACCTGAAATAACGAAAGAGGCTCAACTATGGGAACGGATGGTAGATGCAAAAAAACAAATAATAGAAACACGTAGAGATGTTATTGTGCATATGTTAATATAATGTCGCGTGTGTTTTGTAAAAAATGATGAAAAATAAATATTTTTCATTACCTAATCGATTTTCTTCCATTTTAATTACAGGTATTGTCTTTATATGTTTATGCTATTCTATTGAAGGAATTTCGCCACTCTATGGTACTCGGAAAGTCGAATACTAAAGTGTCGAAAAATATATATATATATAATACATATAATATAAAAATATACACACACACACACACACACACATTCACACACACACACATGTAGATAGATAGATAGATAGATAGATAGATAGATAGATAGATAGATAGATAGATCATCATTCACATTTTAATAAGCAATGCATTTGGCCTGTAAATGCGGAAAACTTGACAGTTGGGAGAACACACTAAACCAATAAAAGTATTTGAATTACATGTCAAACAAAATGTACAACTCGAATTAATTAGAATAGTACTAACCAGATTCATATGCTCTTACCCTCTATTTTCTGTTGCACACCTACATACACACATACACATATATTTGTTCATGTGTGGTGATACCGACCAAGCATAGTAACGGATCAGATGTTTGCACGCTCACAATAAAAAAGCAATGACCGAAGTCGTCGGTGCGCCGGCGGTTTGGCACAGATGTTCCGGTTGGAAACTAAAATTAATTAAATATTAAATTTCCAGTTCGCGAGCCTACGTGAATTTTATTTATCGGCCAGTGGGAAGCCCAAAATCAAATACAAGTGAGAATCCCAAATGATCAGCTGTGATCCAAAAAGCCGATACAGAAAGCATCGCCAGACAGATCGACGCAGGCCGATACGGACTGACTCGAGGGAGAGGAGTGTATCAGTATCTCCTTGACCTAAGTCAAGCGGCTTTCTATCCTAGCCTCCCATCGTATCTTTCGCTGTCTCAAAACTACCTACTGACCTAAGGAGCGAAAACATCAAAGACATTCCTTACTCACAGCACTCCCACATTCTTAAACATTAATTCTCCTTTCAGCATTTTATTGCCATGAACAGTTTAACCATGAACAGTATTACTTTAATTGTAAAAACCTAAAAACCTAAATTGATATGTTTATATATAAAATGTTATCTTTCAACTCAATTTGCTTTTCGTGGTTTATAACCTTTCTTTATGACTTATAGTGGGCTATCTACAACGAGGCCAAATTCTGTTAACTCTGCATTATAAACTGGAAAAGAAGGGTTACCCGCCATACATGGTGCTAGATGGCACGCAATTTTCCCGCCCTTTTTTAATGTATGTGTGTGTAAGCGCTCGTGTGTGTGTGTGTGTGTGTGTGTGTGTGTGTGTGTGTGTGTGTGTGTGTGTGTGTGTGCGCGTGCGCGCGCTCGTGTGTGTGTGCATAGGTTGGCTGGTTGTTTGCGTGTGTGTACGTGCGTATATGTATGAGTGTGTTTATATTATCAGTCCGACACACATATCGAATTGGCTGAAATGAAACATAACATAATATTACTTATCAACCCGCAAAAGATCTAAACAATACCCAAGCGCAGATTGTTGAAGCGAGAATGGCCTAATCATATGCAAGCTGAAGGTAATATTTCAATGTCAAGAAAGTTGAAAAAAAAAAGACACGCACGCGCTTATATTCCGATACAGCAAATTACAGTTGTCTTCAATTTGGAAAGAAATGTAAGGAGAAATACTTAAGAGTAAACAGCAATTCTACGAAGAGATGAATAATTTGAAATTGAACACCTGAAAATGAGAGCACGTGACAAATTCAATAGAGGTCATCGGAAGGTAAGAGGACAAATAAAACTAATGTGATTTATGAGGAAATGTCTGAACTAATGAAAGAGAAGCAGCAGATTTCGCTAAGTAACGGCAAGGAATACAGGATGTAAATCAAAATACTTGGATAGAAATAAATAATGAATAGCTTAAAAGGAAGTAAGCGGATATTGAACACAAGTGAACACAAAGAAAATGCCTTCAATAAAAGTGGTAAATCGGGAACATTTTTAATATTTCTAAAGTGAATATGAACAGGGAAGGGAATACACAAAATGAATTAATATATTTTGGGGTAATATATAATATGTATAATAACAAAAATAGACGTAGTATTAATATAGTATGATGAATCGTTATAGATTAACGTAAAAAGAAAAACATTAGAAGAACCAGATGATATTGTAATAGTGAAAGCAAACAGGTGATATTTCGTGATATAAAGATTCTTCTATACGTGAACATTGTCGTTCTTATAAACCATCTCCCGTTATCCCACCTAATCTCCGCTATGTAACACATTTGCTCAAGTCTATCAGGTATGACATGCGTTGCTTTCTCTTGTCTCTAGTCTCTTCTGTCCGTCTTGTGAGCATCAATTTCTCAAAGACATCCTTCCTCATTACATGTCGCAATTTTTTAGCTATCATTTCCTATTTTAAGTATCGTTTTTATGTTTGTATCCATCTTCGCTGAAACATTGTCTTTGCTCGCGTGTTCCGTCCATTTTCTCCAATGCATCCTTCAGTTGAACCACATTTCTGTTACTTCAAGACGTTCTTTATATTTTGATGAGATTGTCCAACATTCATTGCTATGTTAAATATATATATATATATCATATAATAATCCTCTATTCTCTTCTTTACTTCCTGCGAAACTACCCTGCTTTTAATGCTCCACTCAGCTTTTGGAGTGCATTCTTTGCCATTCCAATACGCCTACGGATATCTGTATTGTACTTACCGATTTCTGTTAGAACAGATCCCAGTAATATTAATTTCTGCAAATATTTGATGTTGGTATCTATGCATTCAGTTTTCTTGTAGCTGATATATAGTACTTTCTTTCCGCCTTCTTTAACTAATATAATACTTTGAAATAAGGGACGAAGTCGATTTATATTCCCATTAATGCCAATAAAACTGAATGCAAAAAGATTGAAAAACAATATCTGATATTTGTGGCAGTTGAAAAATACAAATTAACCTGGGCAATTGTGTTTGTGTCTGCGTGGATAATGATAGTAGCCAACATTTAACAATATGCATATGAATATATATGCATGTAACGTTTTCTATGACAGCAAATCATATTCTGTAATAAATGTAGCTTTGCTGTAGAAAATGTAGAAAACTTTGATTGATAGTAAATGTTGTTTTGGCAGTTACGTGACATGCGTCAAACAGCTTGAGCGACCATGTCGTATCAAATTCTGTGAGAAAATATTCTGGCCAGACAGAATATTTTTCTGCGGAAACTTGCCATTATTCCTGCGTCAGTATGCTTGCCAACCAAAGTTATAGAATATAATCAACCCGGCTATTTAACCCATAGCTGAAGAGAGACGGGATGGATTAATACATTCCGTTATGGTTTTGTGCGAAAGTGAATGCAACAAATTCAACTATAATTCGAAGTTGGTTCTCCGATTTCTACTTCCGAGCCGATATCCATTGCAAAATAACAACCATGCTCGCTCGCACACACACACACACACACAGACACACACACACACACACACACACATATATATATATATATATATATATATATATATATATATATATATATATATATATACATACATATATATATATATATATGAGTGTACATTTAATTCAACACTGAAGTGTGACAGACTGTTTCATGCTAAGCGCAATCATCAGGCTACATGTCGCCTCTACGAATAGAGTTTGGCTGGGTGCTCCCATTTTATCATCATATTTTAACTGTTTAAGATATATTTTAGTGTTGCTTAAAAATTAGTAAGGGCGTTGAATGCTAGCCTTTCAGTACATCGTGCGAATGTGTTTGATCGAGGGTGTGTTTTTGTACATATATCTCAACTGCATGCATGAAATAACTACAGAAACCGTACTAATTCTTTACCCAGACTAATACTTGCAAAATTATGAGTAGATATATTTGACAAAAATGCATTAATATTTTCGATTTATAGAGATATCAATGAATGAAATGTTAGAATATATATTTCATGTAACCAAACAAAAAATGAATAAATAAATAAACATGAGAAATTAAGATTTCTATATAATAATAGATATATTCTTGAATTATCTTATCATGAAGCTTAAATCTCACCAGATATAATCATAAATCATGAAGAAGAAAATAAACTGATCAGTATAAATGACAGTAATGGGGTGAGTGTCAAATTTGTTTCCATTAATCAAATATGTAAACACATTATACAAAAAATATTATTACAAACACATTTATTTTAGATAATGGCGATGGCGTATGAATTGGAATAACCGAGATGTATCAGGTCGGTGCAAAAGTTTTTGCCGTTTTGTAAAATGGGGATTTGAAATCATTTCAATCTATATTATGCAACTTGTTATTTCTTAAACATATCACTATTATAAATTTATAACATTTTCTTTCAGATAATTAAAAATTATTCATTTTCTTCTGCAAAATTTTCACCCATGTTCTTTCAATCTAAAGAACACGTTAGGCAAGCTGTACTCTATAAGAATCACAGAGTCCAATCTATGTTTTCAGGAGACCTTCAGACACCATTTTTGGGTAGGCTTTTCATAGGTGATGAAAAGTGCAATCTTGCCCGATCCTGCATATTCTCCTCACCTAGCTTCCTTGGATTATCTCTTATTTCGTGGATTACTAAATGGTTTAGATGGCTTTAGGTTAACATCACCAGAGGAGATTGAACACGAGTTAGATTTATATTTCACATCAAAATTTAAAGAATATTTACAAGCGAGGCATTTCTAAGCTCGTTGACGGATGAAATCAAGTTATAGCGAGCAAAAGTCATTATTTTTATGAATAAAGATTTTCAAAATCAGACAGGTTTTTATTTTCAAGATGATATTTCAAATCGGCAAAAAATTTTGCACCGACCTGATAGATAAAAATTCTATGAGTGATCTATATTTTTAATTTTGGCAGCGACACACTTTGAGATGCATTTGTGATTTTTCCTACGAATGTATGTTATAGTTATCAGCTCCGAACGAGAAATTGGGGAAACTCGTATAAATTCCAGTTGAATACCTTGCATCCACTTTCGCGCAAATATAATTGGGGAAATATGAATCCGTCGTTTCTTTGTCCAGCTATGAGGCAAATAGTGGGACAGATTGGGTTCTATAGATTGGGTTTCTAACCCACTACCGCAGAAAGTAATGGCAAAAACCTGCGGCAAAATATTCTGCCCAGTCGCTAATGTTTTAGGCGAGACAGAAACGCCAAGCGCATATCGCCTATGACACTTAACTGAAAACATCTAGGAAATGTTTGTTAATCTAGATTTAAATATTAAAGTAATTATTTTTTTTTGTGGCCGCGTTGGTCATTAATTTATTTTTTTGTTTATTGAATGTGGGCAATTTATTTTATTTAAGGTAATTCTTTTAAAAGGTAGAAGTTACAAAAATCAGCTGTATATATATATATATATATATATATATATATATATATATATATATATAGTCACTGTATCATAGCTGCTCAGTACGGTAAGACATTTATTTTTACCCAGGATTGAAACCCGACAGAATTGGCGCCAATCGGCGATACTGCCTATGAGCTCTGGGCGCTCGGCAGAAGGAAGCAGACATTTAGTGTGTGATGTATTATACGCCAGTAGCTAGAGTGCTCTAAGTCGTTACTGAATGAGCGGTATATACAGGGTGTATTAAATTCGTCGTCTGTTAGATATTAATATTTATTTTTGGGTAGATGCGTTTAAATGTATTATCAAAAACACCATCCAAAAAACATTTCCAAACTATGGGAGCGAAAAAGAAGTTAGAACATAATGTCTATGTAAATATTTGCTACAAATACATCCTTGTTTCTAAACAGAGCAAGGCATAACAAATGTTCAAAATGGTGTCTGCTAAATTCTACACAAGCTTACATCTAGTAGATCAATGACTGATGAACCCATTAAGGTACGCCTACATCATGAAACGTCTCTGCATTATTATTCTGCAATTGTTTTCCGTGGCTCCATAGATAAATATCCTAAAGATTGAGGTCAGAAGAATGTGAAGTTCATTAAACCAGTCCCCCGGATAGATCCACCTTTCATGGAATATATCAGCCAGTGCATCGCGAACAATATCAATTAATCTTCTGGATCCCGATGATGTATTAACAGCATACTTTATTGCATCTGCTAGACGAGAAATGTGTTTGAAATAAGGTTCCAGCAAACAGCTTCTGTAAGACGTGCTGGGAAAACTTATTGACTTATCAGATAGTCGCCAACCATTCAATGCAAGATATTAATCGTACACTACACTGTGTTATGTGTGTAGTCTCTGTTTTAACCCTATTGTTCCATAAGGATACCTATTCTCTCACAAATATTGATTTGTTATTCCAATATTTCATTTCTTGATTTGCTACTCCCTTATTTCCTTTCTTATTAATTATTAATTATTTTACAAGTTACCTCATACGTAGGCAAATGTTCTCCAGGATGAGTGATCAGAGAGCGAAAGACCCTGCGCACATTGAAAATGATATAGATATGAAGTTGCTTTTGAAGTAGCCTTCATGTGAAAACAAGTCCAATATATTCTACTTTCCAAATATCATTTTCAATGTTCTGAGAAAATTTAAACTGAATAAAATTGTGGAATAAAGAGATTGGAATATTCATTCGTTGAAATAAAATTATTGTCTATAAAAAAGTTTAGATGATATTGTTTCGAATTTTTATATATATATATATATATATATATATATATGTGTGTATATATATGTATATATATATGTGTGTGTGTGTGCGTGTGTGTGTGCATGTGTGTTTGTTTGTGTGTGTGTCTGTGTGCCTTTGTGTGCCTTTGTGTGCGTATTAATGCTTCTCCAAAAAAGTGGATATGTAGATAAATTAATTAAATCTGGCACTATTTATTTTCATTTAATTATCAGGTTTTCATCGTGTTTTTTAAGAAAAGTATCGTCCCTCCTTGAATTCTAAACGCTATGATCTAATTTATCGAAAATACGAGAATCCCGATAAGACTGCCAATATAAAATAGATCTCTCTGAGATTTCATTCTCATATCTATCTCTCTATCTATCTATCTATCTATCTATCTATCTATCTATCTATCTATCTATCTATCTGTGTGTGTGTATGTCTCTCTCTCTCTCTCTCTCTCTCTCTCTGTCTCTGTGCGATTGCTTCGTATATAAATTTGTTTCTCCTATATCTGTAGAATTGATAAATATTTAAGAAAAATTTAATTGATATTTGAAAAAGCCTTTGAAATTAGCAGATATATTCATTGTGTCGATGGTTAGCAGAAAAATCTGTGATATATAAATGACTTTTGAAAACTAATTTTGGGATTAAAAATATTTCAATATTTTATCACAGACAAAACTCTGATGGAAAAAAAAAACTTTTGTCGTTAGCGAAAATTAAATAATCTTTTTTGTTGGAGATGATTCTATTTAAATCGCTGACATATTTTTGTTTAGCATGCACCATTGGGAATGTTTTCAATATAACTGCTCTTTCAGAATTGCAATATATATTTACCCAAAAATAAGTTCAAAAAATGTCTCTTTTATTTTTGTATGAATGATCAAATATTCAAAACAGATTTTCTAATTAGTAAACAAACATCACTTGTATGGAAGCAGTATATATTGTTCAATAAGTTTGACATGTTTGTTATAAAATATTTAATATTATTGGGGAGAAAATACAGTTTCAGCTCAATTTAATATTGTATGTACATCAAGATAGCAGTATATTTAAAACTTTTTTCATATATATATATATATATATATATATATATATATATATATATATAAAGCAAGAAGAAAATATTTGCAACGCATAAAAATTAATTTAAAACAATGCTCAATATAGAAATAGAGTAATGCATATTACCAAAACTACATTCTAAGGGATGAGACATTATTCTTTTAATGTTAAAACAAAATGTAGTTTTGTAGTCGTTTATAGTTTCTACATGTTCTAATGTGCAATTTAATATATATAGAGAGAGTCGCCGACTGACGCCATTTCGGTCGGGTTTCAATCCTAGGTTAAAAAGCAATCGGAGTCTAACCGTACTGCTGAGCTGTGATACAGAGAAACAGATCTGTCTGCGTATGACTATATATATATATATATATATATATATATGTAACTATATATTTACATACACACACATTTCTATCATTAGTCAATAAAATATCAAATGCATTCGATTTTTTTAAACGAAATGTAGAATAATTAATAGCGTTCCAAGTTAAATGATAGATAATACTACCATAAAACATTTCAAGAAATTGAAGACTTCTAAGGCTAACTCAAAAGCCATAACTATCTATGCAAGTTTTTAAATGTATTAAAGTACAAATCTGTCAGTGTGAGCAGAAGATGATAAAGTATAATTTACATTCGCAACTGCATGTCTGTTTAATCTGCATTACTTTCTATTTTATGCATATACTATTGATTCAGATAAATATTCGTTGAATACATGAGAATATAAGTTGGCGAATGTAATATATATATATATATATATATATATATATAGATAGATAGATAGATAGATAGATAGATAGATAGATAGATAGATAGATAGATAGGTCTTGAAGGCTGTCCCATTGCGTTTAGTAAAATAAAGGAAGGTAAAGAAGTTGTTTGGGATCATCTATTTGTTATAGGTTAATATTTCGAAATAAAAATCTCGTCTTCAGTGCCAGAAGAGCTTATGTCCGAGTGAGTTCGTGCCTTTCCACGAATAGCTATTCCTGGCGGCTGCTCTTGCTGTCTTTCTTTGAAAGCCACGAACTCACTCGGACATATTTAATGTTTGCGTTTTTATATCCATTATTTTTAAAGCAATATCATAAAAATAGCTATGGTTATTAAATACTTCTTTATTAATTGAATTTCTACCTATTCTATATTCTATTGATGGGGATACAGATTTGATTACAGATGGAGAGTGGTTAGACTTCTGGTGAATGTATAAAGGATTGATATTTGTTTTTTTCTATGGTTGGTGTATATGTTTCTTTAAAAAATAGTGGATATAGAAATACAAATTTAAATATATGGAAACATTAAAACCAGGTTTCATAATCGACTGAATTAAATACACTCACTCAAACACACACGCACACACACAAACACACACACACATACACATACACACACATACACACACACACATACACACACACACACACACACATATATATATATATATATATATATATATATATATATATATATGTATGCACTATAAAAAAAGAATATTTTTGTAAACACCCTGAGCTAAAATATTTAGCCCGAACCATGTCAAATTATCCAAGGTATTATTAATATCCGCTAACAACAGTTTATTTACTTTTCTAATTCTTTTTTCTAACCATGACTTTATATATGAGATTTTACTGACAGATGTAACCTTTCAATCTATAAAAGTAACAGATTATAGACAGATGTCAGTCTCCCCAAATGATATTTTTGTTTTACATTGTGTGCCATATGAAATAAATAAGTACTTAAATTTTAAAGACAAAGATAAATCAATTTTCATGAAAAACTGTATTTCTCTCTGCTGTTTGACTTATGTCTGTAGAATATTAATATCCTTTTCTGTATCAAAGTTTAAGTATGTCGGTTTAGAATGAAATAAACTAATACGCAAGAATAAAGCCAAGAACAGAACAATATTCAAGAAACTCAAGTTAGCAGACTCCAAACAAAACAATGAAAATATCTAAATTTAGAAAAATAAATCATGAATCTGCTTAAAGTATGAAACATTTACAGATTTTACAATATAAGAATACACTAAAAGAAATATATATGATTTATCAGAGAACATAAACTGTTAAATATCGTCAGGGAAATTTTCAAAGAAATTTTCCTGTTTTCATAGAAAATGCGTACACAGTTACCTAACTAACAATTCATGTATCTGTCACTATATATATATATATATATATATATATATATATATATATATATATATATATAATAGCAATGATAATACTGAAAAATTTTTGGTATAATGCGTTTGTCTATCTTTAAGAATTTTTAAATGACTTATTTTTATTGCCTATATTTTAATTTAGATTAAATTTGTAAACTTAACTCTTTCTTATATTCATAATCTTGAATAATGAGTTCTATTACGAATAAGAAACAACAGTGCTCATAATCAAAAATAAGTATTCCTTACATATAGTTCTTTTCAGAGAATAATGTAAAAAGAGTATAAATTTCTTCTTTTATGTATTGTAGACAGGTTGATTCCCGTAATATTTTCGTTTTTTTAATTCTCTGCAATGAACTTCTTTAGCGTTATATAATGGACTAACATCATAGACCGGCGTTGCCCGTGCAACTCAGAACATTTTTTATTTAGATGATTAATTCAGCGTGTTGCGATTTCAGAGAGCTTGTAATCGCCGCCTCACTTTAAAAACTCAGTTATATAAAAAATAATTATGAGAAAAATTGCTGTTTAAAAATTGATCAAAAATTCCATTAAAATATCTATTTTCTTTTGTTTTGCGTAAAAGTGAGTTGATGTTTTGTGTTACGTTGTAAACAACATTGCATTTGTTTTTGTTTCAAAATTACAGGGAAATGATTTACATTTTTTGTTGACTAAATGAATTTCAGAAACTTTTGAAGAACATTTTAAAAATTCCCATATTTTTCTGGTCGTTAACATAAAAAAGGTAGGTTTCTTCAATACATAATTGTTGATTTGAGTTCAGCATACACATTATCACGGAAATAAGACTATTTTGGAAAAAAATTGAAGGGATATTAGCCTTCGGGTCCTAAAACGAAAATATACCAATCTCGCAACCATCTTAGATCTTAGATGATTTACGGAGCAAATGTAAACAATCGGCTCCATTGGCCAAAAAGTATTAAAGGGACAATTGCTGAACTTAAACTCAAAAGTATGTGTCGACCTGGCTTTATTGTAGATATGTGTCCCTTGAATGTTTGAATGCAGGCGTGCATAGGGAACGGTCACACAGTCACAGATTGCCTTTTGTGTATATATATATAGATTACATGAATAAATTAATGTGAATATTATTTTTATGTGTATTATGCGTAATCAACAAAAATGGAGACAAGTACCTTGATGGTTATCCGCGTGAAAAATGGAAGGTTGAATTGATGTTCGTACCTCCTTAGTTGTGTTCATTTTGCATTTATGCTCATGGTAATCGTATGAACTCTGCTTTAACACAACTGTTTTACGGGTTAATCAGCTGAGAAAACTGAACGTGAAATATTTGAATTGTAAGAGCTGGAATAATTCGAACTCAGAAATATTAATAATGTAACCTGAAACTTTTTCGAAATCTTCTGAAGACGTCAAAGTAATAATCAAAGAGAAAACGATCTGTGTTGAAACGATGCCGCCTAAACCCCGAAAGAATATGGAAGTAAAATTTAATGAACACTGAATCATGTAACAGTTGATTATGTGGGACAGACTGAGACAGATTTTCTAGTAGATTCTTTATTAAAATGATCATGTTTAAGAGAAAAATATATTTGAACTATTTGTAAGTGTTTAAGCATAAAAATACGAAACACAATAAAAATTCCTAACAAAACTGGGTGCATTATACCTTTCTATATTTTTACACTGATTTAAAAAAATAATGTTCTTTGCGCAATAACACATAATAGTGTTACTGACATTTCTCGATGTCTTAAAAAATATTAGTTCCACAAAAGAAAAAGAAACAACTAAGTGTAATACAAAAGTTCTCAAATGTCTACATCACCGGGAATGTTAAGTCGCATTAAGTGAAACTATATACTAAACCACATAAATGTAAGGAAAATATAATTACTCGAAAGTAACATTCATATCATAAATTTAATCAAAATAAAATTTACTTCTTGTTTGATAACTTTTGAAATATTCTAATAAAAAACTGAAATCATCAGAATATTGAACGAAATGAAAATATCCTCGGGCATTGAATTATTATGTGCATCAAAATGGCGACGTCGAAATAAGAACAGTAAACAGCATAAAAAAGTAAAGTAGAGATCTCATCAACATGGACGATTGCGTTGTTTCTTTGATGAGGATGAAAAAAATAAAAATTGCAAATTAAGAAAATCCTAATTATTGCAGTAAAAATGTTTACGTGAAATTATAGAAGTATAAAAAATGTTACTCAGAAACAAATTATCAAACTGGGTTAGAATATGCGTTGAATTAGAAGAACACAATATCAGAAAAGTTGAAACCTCATTGTCTACGTGAAATATAAAGAAGGAAGAGGAATTTTTGTGAATGGCGTCCCAGAAAAATATTCATCCTAGTACATCTTGATGTAGGCATGGCTCTCCACAACTTCAGCTTTTCTAGGTGTAAATACATTCTTTATTTCTGTTATTTCGCTTAAGCTGTTCCGTCAGTCATGCATTCATATGTTATGTATGGTTTTCCTTGTCATATATATTTTATACCTGATTCATGAGTATCAGCTTTTCGAAGCACGTCTTCCTTATTATATGCCACAGAATCATCATCTGTCTCTTCCTGATGTCAAATATTAGTTTTCTTTTGTTTGTATCCAAATATTAAACGAATATATTGACTGTATATGATAAAGTAGATAAGATATACGCAATAAATTTATATAAAGAGGTAGATTATGATTAAAACCAAGTGGCCAAACTTTCCACTACGTCATTTCCATAAGGAAATCCGCAAACATATCGGAGTGTTGAACATAGTGACTAGTGCTATATCAACAAAAATTGATTAGTTTAAGATTGCTCCAATGATGATATTCACACTAATCAGAACATACATGACAAAAAGCTGATGTAAGTATTGTCAAACTCGAATTGTCATAGGAAGTATATAAGTTTTATTATCATTATTTCTAAGAAATTGAGAAATGAAAACTGAAGAACGAGATCGCTTCCAGATTTTTTCATACAAATACAGATGTTAATACAGAGATCTATATTGGTATATACGCCATTTCTGTTCTCCATCAATATTTTGCCCGATCTCATCAGTTCACAACAATGAATTTAAACAGATGGCAGATACTGTTTATTTCAATCCCATTTGCAAATACGACAGATATAAAAAGAGATTAAGCCTAACAACTGAAATTGAAATCTATATTTATATAGCTATTTTGGTACACATAGTGTTCCATATTTGAAAACGCTAGAGAGGTGCCATCCGCTCCAAATGGACTGGAGTGGTAATATCAAATCAATTGCTTTGTATATTGCAAGGAAGATCAATTCACTGTAACGTATCCATTTTTTTTCGGCAGAATCTCTCTTGCGTATTTAATATTTCATTCGTCCGGAATTGAATACTTTTACAATAACTGGTATGATTCTTCTGCTTTAGATCTCGAGATTCTTTAAAAATTAAAGAATGATACGTGATGTAATCGCTCATGACCACACATTTCACATTCAATCTTTTCGTTACCGACATGGCGTGGTTTCACTGGCTTTTTTACCTGAGGCCCTGAATAGTCGGCTGTAAGTGTGCTGCTAGACGGGTAACCCATAGACACTGAGGGATTAAACAAGTTTGACAGTTTAATAATAACGCAAGACAACAGAAGAGAAAGTGTTCACAAAAACTGCTTTTCCACCTCCTCAAAAAACAAGATTTGAAATAGAATTTGAAATGCGTAAAATGTTCTCTAATATTTTTGTTTGTTAAAGTAATTTTCCACATGTTAGTAGTTGATCTAAAGTAAAATTTAACATCATCATCAAAATATGTGCCAACTCTATAAACAATAAACAATCGGATATTCACTGGTTACTTACTTGGCAGGCCTTAATTTTCCTGGCAGTTGCAAATAATTTTACAAGAGTTATTATTATTACTAGTAGTGTACCTGATAAAATTACCATTAGCAAAGTATTTATTCGATTTCATGTTATCCATTTGGGGAATATATTTATCTATATACTTAAGCAACTATAACTGATTTAACATTGTTTTTGCTGCAAATTTTACCATTTACCAACACTAAAGAAAAACATTAAAGTAAAATAATATTAACATGAATCTTTGGATTTTGTCGAGAACTTCGAGGTTAATATAATGAGTACCCGTCAAGATATGTCGGTAATATTCTATGCACAGAAAAATGGTAGATTTATAAAAGTTCATGCTGGATTCTTCCAAGTAAAATCTTCTTCGACCGTAATAGTGACACAAACTTTCTCGTATTAGCTACTGCTTTAGACTCAATGTAGTTGTTCCTCTTTAGATCAGTTGAGGGAGTGAGGTAACAGAGATGCAATATATTGCGCTCCAAAAAATTAGCGTCATGCACTCTGATGGCTGTCAGTTTCTCTATTGAAAGCAATGCAGTTTCTTTTATCAGGTATTCACGTTTTTAGCCATTACCTACACTGATGAACACTAAGTTTTACTCTCGCCTTGGCCCAAAATCTGCCGATGCTTGCAAAGCAAACCTCGCTGCTGAGCTTGAAAAGGACTTCCAATTCCTGAAGGACTGAGGTAAGAAATGGCTCGTGAATTTAATGTCTCCAAACGAAGCTGCTATCTGTTGAATATTACAGGCAATCGCTCCTACCCCCGTTAGTACAGATCAGGCCACTTTTCCTAAGATCAAATCACTGCGCCTCCTCGGGTTAACTCTCACAACAGACCTCAAGTGGAACCACTATATTGAATCCATAGATAAATCCCCTGCTCAGAAGGTCGCTTCTCTGTGTAGGGCAGGAAGTTTTTCTTGTCTGAAACCATCCTGCACATATATAAACTACCACATGCCCTTGCATTGAATACTGCTGCCATACCTGTTCGGGTGCCCCTGCTATCCACCTTGGTGTACTTAACAAAATATAACGAAGAATCTGTAATATTATCAATCTCGATCTGGCAGCCAATTTACAGTCACTTTATCACCGGCTATATATGGCTTCTCTGTGCCTCGTCTACAATTACTTTTACGGCTTTTGCCTCGAAGAAATTAGCTCTCTGGTTCCCCCTATGCATGAATTTGTTTGAGCCACAAAATTTGCACCTAGGTCTTATCCTTCTACTGTGAAACCAATAAAATGTAAACACCAATTCTACTTTGCCAGCTTTTTTCTCACACTTCCCGCCTGTTGAATTCCCTTCCATTTACTTGCTTCCCCAACAGATACAATCTCCATGTGTTTAAGTGTAAAGACAATATTTATCTCCTGTCTTGCTAACTTACATCCTCTCTTTCATATTTTTTCTCCGTCCATTACACTTTCACTGTCTTACCCCTTCTCTTACCCATTTCCTGACACACCCTGTAACCTGTCACTCTTTTCACAACTATTCTCTTATGTAACCTCCTGCATTGGAAATCGACTGCCTTGCATGTGGTGATATGATTATATAAAAAAAAATATCCACGGAGATTCTTTTCACGAGTAGCAACCAGTTTTATTTTGTTATCCTTGGCAGTTTGATTATTGAGGCGTTCGTCAGATGTTATTTAATATGTAGAGATCCTTACTTGCCAACTAATTACATTAGAAAGATGATTGAGGACAATCAGAATAAAGTGTAGATCCTAGAATACGGCCTTGAGTGACGACCTCAGTTTTATGAAAGAAACTGTAAACATGGACGTATCACATCGAAATTATATTTGACGATTTCAGAGGAATGATTGAATTAAATAAAACAATTGTTAAAAAAAACAGTGGTCTTGGTGTTTGGACAGAAGGCTAGCATGACAAAACTGTTCGAGTAACTGTTCCAGCTTTGCCATTCTTATCAACAAGAGCATTGTCTATATATTCAATGATGGTAGTCAGCGCATATAAATATATAATGATTATTTGGGAAGGAATCTCTCTTTTATACCAAATTCATTAAATAAAAATACTGACAATGTCAGTTCCTTAATATATTTTATTTACTTCATATATTTTTCATATTTTCTTGTATTTTCTTGGCATCAGATGCAAAGCGTTTTAATAAATATTTGTATGTGATTAACCCTCTAGGGCCATTCGTATCATATTTGATACAGTATTTCCCTATAAGGAAACATTTGGTATTTACCTATAAGGAAACATTTGGTATTCATTGACAGAGCAGTCAGTACTGCTTTCATTTGAAATTTATAAAATATTTCTCTTAAAAATTTTTCAGGAAAATATTTCTTTCAAGGCTTGTTTTGATACTGTATCAAATATGATACGAATGGCCCTAGAGGGTTAAATTGCTCATCTTAAATTGTTAGATTGATATTTTGGTTCATTATAAATTTACAAATTCATTTTCATCTGTTGTTATTTGTCATAAAATATTTTGCATACGCACGCAAACACAAACATACTCTCATTGGTATATATATATATATATATATATATATATATATATTGGGGTTATTCTTTTTTAGTTGTTTTCAGACAATTTTTGCCCTGTGTTGTTAGTTGCTGAATTTTAAATAACAACTAATTAAAAATATTTTAATTTTTTTTTTGATGTACACTAACACGAAACTGCAAAAACCATAAATAATTGTATCAGTGCTATGGAGTTTGGGAAAAATCTAAGACGTTCATGATGCATGTATAACTATGTGCCTCCTTTTCGAAATTTTGTTAATATCCTCAAACCTTTTAAGTACTTCGAATAATTTATTGAAACTCAACACGTGCATTTTGTGGGTCTATATATGCATGTTCGATAATCTATTGTCATTTGAATAAAACAGATTAGAAAAGTTTGTTGTGTTTTTGATCAGATATT
This sequence comes from Ascarosepion bandense, assembly GCA_037127315.1. Lineage (NCBI taxonomy): Eukaryota > Metazoa > Mollusca > Cephalopoda > Sepiida > Sepiidae > Ascarosepion > Ascarosepion bandense. The sequence goes on from JBBBDQ010002612.1 coordinate 55,275, forward strand.
ATTTTTGATGGTAGAAAAGTAAGCTTTCTGATTAAGGTGATTGATTTAGAAATATATCACTTATTTCCATAATGTTTTATAAAATGTGCTACTATCTCTAAAAAAACATTTGGAAGTATATTATCATCAAATGTTAAAAAAATATCACAAAAAAAGAAATCTTTTGCTATAAGAACATTCACTGTAAAAAAAGCAGGATACCACTAAAATCAAATTGATGGTTGATATCTGTTTTTTTAAGTATCCCTCTAAAGGATTTAAGAACATATAAATGAAAGTGCTAAAGAGATAATAATTTTATAGCAAAATAAATTAATTTTTCTAAATTTATCAAATGCAGTCAAACAAGCAAAAGTGAATGATATTCTGAACAACTACAATGAATGTGTGACGCAGTGGAAATATAATCCGCTGTATTAAATTTTTGATATCGCAAAAGAAAACGTTTAATCACTGTATAGACGGTTATAACATCTTAAGATATAACGCAAAGGAAATGCAAATTGAAATTTTGCGTGTACCAAAACCAATTTATCTTTCCTAAAAAAGAAAAATGACTTTGGAGGCAACTTCAATAAAATGAAAAACAACAACAACAACTTTTATTTCTGAAGTAGAGATCCAATCAGAGAATAATTACGAAGATTCCGATAGTTCTGAAGCTCAATACACAAGATAAAGGAAAAAGAAACCGAAACAAAAAATTGTAACCAAATTATTAACATGTTCACACTTTTCAACCTGCAAAGCAGTAAATGTTTGTCTGATTCTATCTGAAGAAGGCATTGACGTTGAGACGCCTTCTCAATCTGGTATTTACAGATCCACTATTCGATTAGCTTTTAAACTTAAAAGAGGAATGAAAAAATAATTCACTCTGAAAATTGGCTATTGCATTTTGATGACCAAAAATATCAAGTGCATGTTTTGAAGAACGAAATAAAAAGAAGTTTATTTAAAAGCGTTATATCTCTCAAAGGGAAAAGGAGTTAGTGTTGTCGAAAGAATAATCACAGTTTTGGAAGAATACAATTCATGGAAGTGCATAAAAATCATTATAGCTGGCACTACGAATGTAACAAACTGGAAACAGGAATGAGATTGTCAACCAGTTAAAAAGATTATTTGCACAAAAGCAACTGGAAGAAATGCAATTTAATCTTTGTCAACATTACGTTCTAGAGCGAATGCTTCGTGTAGTAATGAATGAAAAGCTTGGTGGAAAGAGAATATTTCCGAATATCTAATATCCCTTTACTCTTTAACTTGTAAATACCATCGCACATAGCAAGCAATATTCCAAGAGCGATAAAGAAAATAATAAGGAAACATATGATGTCGTGATTATACGACATGTCTGGTTCAGTTAACCAAATTCTACTAAATTTTGGAAGAAATATAAAGATTTCCTAAACAGAAGTTTAATAAAATATCAGTAAAAAAAAAATAAATTAATATACGATGAAATTCCAGAAAAAAAATACTCTTTTGTCATATATATATATATATATACATTCATATATATATATATATATATATATATATATATATATATACTACCGGTAATAATTTCTAGGCCAACCCAGTTTTGAAAAAATGATGTAATTCATACAGTTTTTTTTTCATTTATTGCAAAGTGGATAATTCTAAAGAAAAATAGAATGGTTACTTTGTTATTATAACTTTACTAAATTTTTCAAGGCAGCCAGGAAGACTTCGCTTGGGGAGAAGAGCACAATAATTGGACACCGGAACAGTTCATTTGATGCCCATATTACTGGGTAGTGTTAAAAAAAGAACCATTCTATTTTCTTGTAGACTTACCTACTTGACAAAAATACTAAAAAAAAAAAGGAAATTAACAAAAAAAACTTTGGTGTCCTAATAATTATGGCCGGTAGTATATATATATATATATATATATATATATATATATATATATATATATATAAACTTATTTATAAATGGAACTTTGTGTGTGTGTGTGTGTGTGTGTGTGTGTGTGTGTGTGTGTGTGTATCCGATACCTATAGACTCCGAAACGGCTAAACCGATTTTCTTGAAAACTTACACAGTTGTACTATAAGCGTCTGCGATTCTTTTTAGTGTCGAGGTAACCCCGATAAATATCGAGAATCGATAATCGAAAAAATCGGTTTATAGAAGGAATGGTTTGATTTTAATCAAATTTGATACACTCATAGACAAAGACATAAGAAACCATATTCAGAAGTTTCAAGGTTGCAGTTCTTACAATAGTGCAGAAAATCGATACTATATATATAAAAATATCAAGATGTTTGTACGTGTGTCTGTTTATCTGCATGTATGTCTATTTTTTTCAGCCCTTTTATTTTAGTTCTTGCTTCGGGTTTGGCTCTAAGTAGGTATAATTGTAGTTTTTAGATTCAGTTAATTACCCAGAGGACTTATTTATCCTTCAAAATTCAGTTTACGACGAAAAAAACTTATTTGATATTGATACCAGGAAATAAAAATTTGACTTACATCTATTCATTTTTCTTTCAGTTTACGGTTTCAATTTAACTGTAAACAACTATTGCTTTTTAGTTTTTCGTGCCAACGTCCAAAGAGTCTGAGCTCCAGGTCCATGGATAAGGTTTTAAAGCTTTCATTACACCCGAGCAACGCTGGGCTATATTGCTAATATATATATATATATATATATATATATATATATATATATATATATATATATATATATATGCATATTATTTTGTTAAACATCTTGCAAGTTATTGGGATAAAGTTTTTTTTTAATTTTTGTTCTTGACAATATTTTATTTTCTGGACATTAAGTTTGTAACATATCTACTAGCAGTAGTTATACTAAAATACTGACAGAAATACAGAAATACTTGCAAAAGAACTAAAATCAATGCCATTATTGTCATCAGACGAACTGATAAAACTAATGATCAGCTTCTCTCAAAATAACGTGTGTGTTAACACACGTTATTTTGAGAGAAGCTGATCATTATTAAATAATACAATCACAATCAACGACCGATATAAATATACAGATTAATACAAAACACGACGGTGTCACTAAAAAGATTCGTCAACCAACTGATACCTCTATCAATGTCGACGAAGACTCATTAAAAACCAACAAAATCAATGGTAGTTCTTTAACGGGAATTGGAATTTAGGACATGATTGTTCATATTGTATGTCCGACAATGAGAATTTAATAATTTTTAAAATAATTTCAATATCCTTACAGTTTTCCTTTTAGCTACATTTAATGAATGTTGTGTAATTATTATTTTTCAAAAGTTTCATCCAATTTTCCTGTTAATTCTCAACGCAGTTATATTTCAGATGTTACTGTAATGAAAATGTAAACATAGTAATGTAAACACAATTTTCCGGTTACATTTGTTACCGTAACTCACAGCCCTGAAGATAATCACGGAAAGAGGCTGAAAATCCTTCGGTAGCTTGAGAAATGAATGATAAAATCATCTGTCAATGCTACAGCTAATTTCGGACATCTTTGATGGTAATACTTAATTGTGGGTATTTGTGGAACAATCTAAATTATTTGTCTATATTTTTGGGTGTATTTAAAATATTTACATGAATTCCTTCAGTACATTAATGATTACAAGGTAAGAGATCATACTAAATACGTGTATTGCGGGTATTTATTAAATATTAGATATTGAAGGCACCTCTTGTCCACAAAATCTTCAAAGAAACTTATATTATGCATTGATATATTTCCCTCAACAAGCCACAATGTATTGATATATTTCGATCAACAAACCCTAAGTTGATAGTGAAATATATAAACCTTTAACATATATCTTAAAAATGTGTGATTTTCTGAAGATAATTTTAAATTGTACATAAAAGAATCAATTAAAAAGACTAGAAGATCTTCATAGGAACTCAATATTAAATTAAAAATGTTGACATTAACGGAAATAATTAAAAAGTATACAGTAAATTTCCTGAAAATGGATTGATTAGAAAAACACTTAATTAAATAGAACATTAAAATATATGTAAAATTACGTTTGAGAAAAACATAAAAAATACATAGTTAAAAAACTCCAGATTGGCAAAAAGAAAATCGGAGAGTTATATATATTTCAATATAACCCCCACAAAAAAAGAAATGTTGAGTTACATGGTAAATATTAAGTAACAATTGTACGCATAAAGAAAATCACAATAAGAAGTGATGTTATCGATTGTGATATTATTTGAATGGTCGTAGGAGATACTCCGCGATATTTTATCCCTCTTTGACTTGTTACATTTCATTGTTTAGAACTGAATCCAATCTATTACTCTATTATTAAATCTGTATTTTGCTTTACTTAACAGACATCTTTACAGTAGTTTTGATTTTATATAGGTCTCTTATATTATATACATATTCAAGGGAGATGTTGTTCAGTTCCATCGAAGTTTTTTTTTCAAGATGTAGCCTTCCATTAAAATGTTTGAATTTGACGTTTCTTTCTTATATCCCTGAGACAAAGTCTGATAGCTCTGAAGTCACACATCTCTCCACGTAACATGAAGCAATTCAATATATATATATATATATATATATATATATATATATATATATATATTTATATATATCGCTCATTCAGTGAATTAGAGCGCTCTTGCTATTGGGCGCGTAAAATGATATGCGCTAAAATGTCTGCCTTCTTCCACCGAACGCCCATAGCTCAGTGATAGAGTCGCCGACTGACGCCATTTCGGTCGGGTTTCAATCCTGGGTAAAAAAGCAATCGGAGTCTAACTGTACTGATGAGATGTGATACGGCGAAACAGATCTGTCTGCGGATGACAATATATATATATATATATATATATATATATATATATATATATATCTGCGTGTGTGTGTGTGTGTGTGTGTGTGTGAAAAATGACAAAGCCGTAAAAACAGAGAGGATAACCCAAACATTATCTAATTAATTTGAATATATAATTATAAAATAGATAAAAATGTAATGACAGAGAAAACAACTCAACACATATTAAAAAGTTATGAATACAGAATATATTTCAGCTGCTGTAAAAACTATGAACTGAGAAACCCAAAAAATTATATATTATCTTTAACAGAGAATATTTTAAAAAATAGGCAAAGAAAAACAGTTCACAGTTGAGAAAATACGGTTAGGCGAAGAGTATAGGTGAATACATTTCGTAGAACATTTCATAGAAACCCACGTCTATTGAACGGGTGAAGAGACTCATCCCTTGTTTCCTTCTTTAGGATGTGGTTTCCGGCTTTCTTTTTTCCAATTGTTTCACTCTTACGTAGCCCCCTGCACATCAGTGACGTTACCGCCTTACTCGGGGTGATATGATTAAAAAAAAGAGTTCATTCGAACATACACAGAAAAAATATATTAGAATAGACATGATATTATTGATATTATATATATATATATATATATATATATATATATATATATATATATATATATAATCATCCGCAGACAGATCTGTTTCGCTGTTTCGCAGCTCATTAGTACGGTTAGATTGCTTTTTATGCAGGATTGAAACCCGACCGAATTGGCGTCAGTCGGCGATTCTGTCTCTGAGCTAAGGGCACTCAGTAGAAGTAGGCAGACATTTTAGCGTGTATATTATCATTATACACGCCCAATAGCTGAGAGTGTTCTAATCCATTACTGATTAAACGATGCCAGAGTAGCTACTGTTTTGCAAAGTCTACCATTCTTCCAGAGTGATTCTATTGAATTAGAGCGTGTAGGTTCTTATACTGACCTATCCTTTGTTTACTGTTGTTCTGGTGTCTCAACTTGGCAAATCTCAGTGCGATATTATAGATGATGTGAAAAAAAATCTGTGTCAATTAAAAACTACAAAGAAAGATAATCCAACCATAAAATTCACTGACGCTTGATTCAGTGTTACAGAGAAAAACTGCAAAAGGTGCATTTTTAAGCGGTGATTAACTTGTTATATATCTGATCGTAGAGACAGGTTAACTTGTCATACGTCTGATCGTATACACTGGTTGATCAACACTGAATTAAACTCAACTCAAAAAATCTCAAAAATGAAAAACTTTAATGGATTTTCCATAATGTTCATTCTGTTTGGTTAAGCTACAGGTGCAGTATGAAATGTAGAATTTCCGGTTCACATTCAAATTCCGAAAACAGATTAGTTTCGTCGTTGTCGCATGAAAGAAAATGATTTTATTTCGAAAGTCCAAACTTACATGATATTTCATTTAAATTTTGCAAGATTTTTCATTTAATTTTTCTTTATGCTTATAATTGTAATGGTCAAAATAAATATATTTTCAATTAAACAGGATAGAACAGCATGAATATTTTCGTTAATGCAGGAGTAAATCCCAAGCTGATTTCTTAGAGTATGACACAAATTTGAAGTAAGTTCAAGACTTAAAATTATTCATATTCGTTCTTGATTTAAGTGTTATACATACTGTAATATAACAATCTGGCCCCACCCGAGGAAGTGATGCAAGCGATGGTGTTTCCCGTCGATGGAGGGGTCGGCGAGCGGCAGGGCGGGTGTTTGTGAAATACATTCTGTCGAGGCCGGAGCGGATGTCGTTTGACCTTATTTCCGACAGCGGCGGAAATGACTACGGAGGCAAACAGAACAGGTGTCTCTGGCAATTACGTGGGCGTTGCGTGGGCGAGGCAAAACCGGAAGGAAAGTCCCGGTTCTAGAAGACTATATAAAGACCTCGACACACGGATTCGCTAGCAGAGAACGGCCAGTGGAAGCAGAGAAACACCACAGGCAAGACTACACTCCCGTCAACCCATTCTATGTGCGCTCTCACCCTTCCGTTCTCTATTCCACACGGTTCGTCGTCATTAATAAAAATATAACCTTATATTTTTATATATGCGTGTTTGTTGTTTTGTCGTTGTACGGCGATATATAACATACGCAAATTGGTGCCCAGTGACTTGCTGTTTTAAGACAACAACAACAACAAAACAGATAGATACGGGCTTGGTTACTACGGCGACAATTGAAATTCAACGGAATTAAAACTACCAGATAGAAGACGAAAATAGAAAGCAACCGGACGACATCAACGAAAGGTAGGTGACTTTTGATTCGATCGTGTGTGTTCTGCTCTTGTTCATAAGTTTATAATAAGTCTAAAAAAAAAATTTAAAAAAAAAATGGAACAGCATACTTTTGCCGATTTTGTTCAAGGTCTGACCCTAGAATTGAGAAATGTGGCTTGTTCGGTGTCGAACACTTTAAGGGGAGAATCTTTTTTAAAAAATATACAGCCATTAGCATGCAAAGAAGATGGTGGTTATAGTGCTTGGTTGGAGGATATGGAGAAGTATTTTAAAGTTGTGCGCGTGGCAGAAGAAGACAAGTGTCAGGCAGCTCTTCTCACAACAAGGGGAGCTGTTGGACACTATGTATATAGACTAATCTCTAATAACCCACAACTCACATGGAAGGAGTTAAAAACTTCTTTAAAGGAATATTACGGATTGGTTTTAGACCCCGACGCACGGTTAGTCGAATTAGTGAACATTAAGCAGGGTAGAACGGAGTGGGTGCAGGACTACATGCAGAGAGTAGTACGCCTAGCGGAGGGCGCATATGTTGGGGTTGACGGGAGAAATGAAGTTGTGACAAAACAAGTTCTAGGATTTTTCATAAAAGGTCTAAGCGATCGGGAAATAAAGATGGCAGTTATGAAGGATGAGCCACAAACACTAGAGGCTGCCTATCAGAAAGCGTTATCTGAGTTGAGATGGAAAATTCGACTCGACGCAAACTCTGAATACGAAGAGGAGCCTATGGAAATTTGCCACTCTCGGAGACGGGTACCGATAGAAGCCGTAAGCCCCGCTAAATCTAATAATAATAATGATAATAATAGGAATAAGAACAATAGAAAAGGTGGTAATAGGGGAACTAAATACAAAACTCGTGAGCGGGAGAGGAACGGGAGCGTTGTTAGGTGTTTGAATTGTGGGAAAAAAAGGCCACATAGCGAAATTTTGTAGACGCGCCCCTGGAAACGGCAGAGGTCCGTTCGTGCGACGCCCAACGAACGGAACAAGACGATACCAACGCACATAGTTGGTAATATGGGCGCGCCAAATTCCATCTTTATTAGAATAGAACGTAGACCTTATAGGGCATTGGTAGATACGGGAGCAGAGGTATCGGTTATAAGCTGTAGGATATTTAAAAAATTGCGACTGGGACTTGAACTGCAAAATAGGGACATTAAACTTCGAACTGCGAATGGATCCCCGTTATACGTTGAAGGCCTTTGTCGTCTACAGGTCCAGATAGGAAGTAAGTCCATACCCCATGATTTTTAGTCGTGAAAAATCTCAATAGAAACGTTATACTTGGCCGAGATTGGCTGATGCAGAACGGGGTGAGAATGTATTTCGATTTGGGGGCATTGAAGATTGGTGAAGAATACGTGGCATTAGAGGAGGATATTCATATTTCCTCTATTGTTAGGTTAGCTCAAAAAGTAACATTTAGACCTCAACACCTGCATGCTTGTCTGGGATTAACCAGGCTGAGAAATGGACGTGGCAAAGAATATGAAATCGAACAGCTGAGTAGTGGATATGTTAGCAACTTATGTGGTATATCAGCAGCCAACGCAGTTGTAAAAATGCCAAAGTTTCGTAAGTTTCAGTTGCTGATAATGAATAACACTAACCAGACAATCACTTTGAGACGAGGGTGTCCGCTGGCTAAATTGGAAAGGGCAGGTAATATTACTGAAATTACTATGCCCGATAAACAAAATAATAAAAGTCCTGATGTAGATTTGGAACAGGTACATGTACCGGAGGAATTCAAGCCTGAAATTAACAAATTGCTAAAAAGTAATAGGGACATGTTCGTTAGTGACGACAAGAACCTGGGCAGAACCGATACTGTGGAGATGCGTATCGATACTGGAACGCATGAGCCCATAAGAAAACGCCCATATCGCACACCCCTCAAACAAAGAAAGACAATGGATTCAGCAATCGACGAAATGATGCAGGCAGGTGTAATTGAGAGATCCAATAGCCCGTGGGGTTTTCCAGTAGTTTTAGTAGAGAAGAAAGACGGTGGTAAGAGATTTTGTGTAGACTTTAGAGCACTTAATAAGATTACAAAGAAGAATGCTCGACCTCTTCCTGTCATCGATGATATACTGGCATCACTTGGTTCGGCAAGGTACTTTTCGAAGCTTGATTTAAAATCAGGGTACTGGCAAGTTAAGCTTCATGATGATGACAAAAAAAGTGCATTCACCTGCCACAAGGGTCTGTTTCATTTTAATGTTATGCCATTTGGACTTGCAAACGCACCCGGCATCTTCCAGGAATTGATGTCAGTTGTTTTACAGGGACAGGAAGATTTTGCTCTGGTATATTTAGATGATATTCTGATATTTTCAAATACGGTGGAAGATCATTTAAGACATATAGACACAGTCTTGAGTAGTCTACGTAAGCACAACCTTAAACTGAAGCCAGCTAAGTGTGAGTTCTTTAAGAAAGATACTCAATACCTGGGGTTCAAGATAAGTGAAGAGGGAATACAACCAGACCTCAATAAAGCCAAGGCTATAAAGTCAGTTTCTACTCCAACCACTGTTAGGCAAGTAAGAGCTTTTATCGGGATGACCTCATACTATCGCCGCTTTATTAGAAATTTCTCTGATATAGCCGAACCGCTGGTCAATTTGACAAGGAAATATGCACGATTCCAATGGGACGATGCTAAAAACGAAGCTCGCGGAGAAGATAACACTAGCCTATCCCAACCCAAATAAGACGTATAGGTTATATACTGACGCATCCGATCAATCGATTGGCGCATGCCTATCCCAGGTGGTGTACGATAAGGAAAATAGGAAGGATGTAGAAAAACCAATTTATTTATTGTTCCATAAATTAAGTGACACACAAACGAGGTGGTCAACTATAGAGAAAGAGGCTTATGCCATACACTATGCTCTTCAAAAACTGAATCACTAGCTACATGGCGCAACATTCACAATATACACTGATCATAGGCCCCTGGAGCACTTACTTAACTCGCCCATACAAAATAAGAAGATACAGACTTGGGCTCTGAGCATGTCTGGCTACAATTGCTGCATACAGTATCTTAAGGGTAAGGATAATGTTTGCGCGGATCTCTTATCACGCGCTGTTGATGGGAACGAAGACCATATTGCTTCTCCAGTAGATATAGATGATAGAAATTACTTGGTTAGTGTTATAAACTCCAACCTAATGGAGCCGGAAGAATTAGCAGCCCATCAAAATGTCGGAAATTCATCAGAGGCACCCGAACGGCCCACATTGAAAGGAATAGACATAATCAGGGAGCAAGAATCAGACAAAAACATCTTAGACCTGAAGATTAGATTACGAAATGGTAGGGCTACCAAAGCAGAACAGAAGAGATATATAGTAATGGATGAGGTGGTGTACTATTTGTCTCAACCTGATGATGAACCCCTCATCAGGCTGTATGTACGATCTCACCTTAGAAAAAGGGTGCTAGTTCAATACCATGATGACAGCGGCCATATGGGGTGGATAAGACATTCCACTCAATAAAACAAAAGTATTTCTGGCCTTGTTTACTTAGAGAAATAAATGATTTCGTAGGTAAATGTATCCCGTGTCAGACAAGAAACCTAAAGAGGCAGCAACCCCACATACAGGAATGTGACTTCCCTCCTTTTCCTTTCGCAAAGGTTGCTTTAGATGTCTCAGGACCCTACCCAAAGATCCATTCAGGTAACCAATACATAGTTACATTCATAGATATGTACAGTGGTTGGCCGGAGGCATTTGCGGTTCCTAACAAGAAGGCAGAAACAGTGGTACATCTCTTAGTTGACGAAATCTTCCCCAGATTTGGGACACCACTTCAGCTTTTAACTGATAATGGGCCAGAAAATGTCAACAGGGTAATCAAAAAGACATTAGAAAACCTAAATATACACCATGTGACAACTTCTTTTTATCACCCCCAGAGCAACGGTAAGGTTGAGAGGTTTCACAGAACAATGCATGATGTTCTAGCAAAAAAAATCGGCAACAACGAACAGTCGTGGGATATTTACATTAACCAAATGTTGGCGGCTATCCGGTTTCATGTGAGCGAGACCACTAAGTTTTCACCGTATTACTTGCTCTACAACAGGGATGTTATTTTGCCATTGGACAATATACTGAGGCCTCGTCCCATATATTATGGTGCACTACAGGAAATGCATCGTAGCTTCACTCTAGTTAGGAATAATATAAGAAATGCGAGGAGACCCGCGATAGATAAGTCACGTGGTAAGACGAAAAATACAACTTTTGAGGTTGGTGATTTGGTGTACTATAAGAATCACCAAAAGAAAGGGAAGTTAGATATGCGCTGGCGGCCATATTATGTGATCGTTGAAAAGACTGGCCCGGTCTCTTATAGAATTAGAGATCAGTTAACCGGCTCAGTCATTAAGACGCATGCTGAGCATCTTCGGGCAGCGTCCATTGATGAATGGAAAATCCCTACTTCCGATAGGCCGTTACGAAAGATTGCATTGGCTGCTCCAGTAGAATCCAGTGATTCGGATGACGAATCCGGAGCGGAACAGACCGACTTTCCAGTGCACAAAAATCGACACCAAAGTGTGGAATCAGACGATGAGTCTGACGCTCCATTAATGGAGCGTCGCATCATGACGTGACGTAAAATGGCGAATAAAAACGTGTCAACTATTGATAGTGATGATAGAATCGGTGGTATAAATAATGTTTCATCCACGTTCGTGGATGATTGCTCAAAGTTCAAAACGTCTGGATCTACTCATGTAGATCAGGGTTTTTCTAGGGAATCACCTAGCAGCGAAGATGCCCAAATGAGGCAAACGTCTGTTGGGGCAAAAAGCACGGATAGACATGCAGATTCCACAGTTGATCGGAACAAAAAGAAAGAACAACTGAAAAGTCTTGTAGACTTATTGGCTGATATGCTATAGGATTGGGAAAGAAAGCAGTGGGAGGAATAACGATAGTTTAAGTGAAATAGTTAGGTCACCTTCCTTATAGCAAAACATGCGGAAGACACAAACTAAGGAATTACGAGTCACGGGTCCATTTTTTTTAGACTAAATTAAGATAGATGAAACCTCCAATCCTCCACAAGTAAATTGCATGCGGATTAACGTTGGAATCAGGGTAATTTTCTTCGTTTTCTATTGAACATTTCTCGGTCAGACTATGAATGATATGTACTGCAGATAATGGCAGTTTTTCTGTGTTCAAACATAGTATGTTTGAAATTAAATTAAATTAAATGAAGTTACATGTGTAACAATAAACTCGAGCGGAAACACGCATGGTGTTGGTCAAAGGTCATTTACTCGATGTCAGTTTAGAAACTGGGGCGCGGTTACCGCCTATGATCATATGGTCGTGCATCGAGCCGTCTACGCGTATGGACAGAGTCGAGAAAGGAAACGAACATTGAAAGTTACAGAAAAAAAAGAACAATGAAACATCGAGCTGGGAGAACATTATCCTCTGTATAAGTCCCAAGTAATTCTATCATCACTTTTGTGGCAGTCTCACTCATTTTGGCTTCCAACACTGCATCATGAAGCATACGCAAGAGATTCTGTGTTTTTTGTACAGGAAAATTCCACAATGGACACGAACATTGTTGGGTTGCCGATGTAGGCTCCCCTATATATATTTTTTTTTGTTTGTTTCGGCGTGCACATGTTTTGTACAATTGTCGGGCTTGTTTGGCATGGGGGGTGTGAGGGTGTTGCGCTTAAAATGTTCTTAGGTGAACATTTTGGAAAATGGGACGGCGAGGAGTGTAATATAACAATCTGGCCCCACCCGAGGAAGTGATGCAAGCGATGGTGTTTCCCGTCGGTGGAGGGGTCGGCGAGCGGCAGGGCGGGTGTTTGTGAAATACATTCTGTCGAGGCCGGAGCGGATGTCGTTTGACCTTATTTCCGACAGCGGCGGAAATGACTACGGAGGCAAACAGAACAGGTGTCTCTGGCAATTACGTGGGCGTTGCGTGGGCGAGGCAAAACCGGAAGGAAAGTCCCGGTTCTAGAAGACTATATAAAGACCTCGACACACGGATTCGCTAGCAGAGAACGGCCAGTGGAAGCAGAGAAACACCACAGGCAAGACTACACTCCCGTCAACCCATTCTATGTGCGCTCTCACCCTTCCGTTCTCTATTCCACACGGTTCGTCGTCATTAATAAAAATATAATCTTATATTTTTATATATGCGTGTTTGTTGCTTTGTCGTTGTACGGCGATATATAACAATATGAAGAGGATAAAATTCCCTCAGTTTAATTGTATTTCTTTTTTTTCATCTTCTTCATCATTGTTCCACTCTTCATCAACGTCCTCAATGTGCTTTATCATTTCAGAAGGTAGGCGTCATGGCCTTGCAAATCCCCCTACCTCTAACGGCTCTTAGCACACTTTCTCCTGTAACATCTCCCAACGCCCGTTCTCCCATCCACCTGCTTTATTCCTTTCAAATATGTTATTAGCTACTTTCCTCTGACTCTGTTCCCTCTATATGGCCTGACAGTATCACGTTCTCGTAGCCCTCCTTCTTCATTGCATGTTACATGAACTTCAGTTGTCTCTTCCTGATCCTCAATCCTAATTTCCTTTTCGTTTTGATTCATTCAAACACCTCATTATTGCTCACATGCTCGGCACATAATATCTGTAAAACCAGATTACAGCTGCTTCAAATTGTTCCTTCATCTTTGTTGATATTGTCTAACATTCACTGCCATATTTAAGAACTGACATCTTGTACTTTCTTCCTTGTTGCTAGTGAAAGTTTTCTGTGTTTTAATACTTTACTCAGCTTCTAGAACGCATCATTCGCCAAACCAATTTGCCCTCGGATCTCTGTGTCGACCATTCCGTCTTCTGTTTGAACACTTCCCAGGTATTTAAATTTTTGTACCTGCGTGATTTTAATATCTTCCACCTCTATTTGACATTTTGTGTATTTCTTTTTGTTGATGACCATACATTCAGTTCTTTTCCAATGTATTTGTTGTTCTGTTTCTGTCACTGTCTTCAGCTAAATTCTGTAGGAGGACTTGTAGTTTCCATTCCGTGGCTGTAGCCAGCACTGTATCGTCTGCTTATGTTATATTGTTCAAATTGTGACCTTCGATGACAAATCATTTAGTAACATGGAGGGTCTTCAAAATACCCTCGCTGTACACATTGAACACATCCGTTGAAGAGACACATACTTGTCTTACGCCAATTCCTATTTTTATGTATCTGCTGAATTCGTTACCTGTCCGTATGTAGAAAGTTTGCTGCCAGTAGAGATTCTTAAATACTCTAAAGTCTTTCCCAAATATGTCGAGGCTGCTGAGCATCTCCATCAGATCTTTGTGGCGTATTTTGTCAAACGACTTTGCATAATCAATAAAACACACGTAGAATCATTCTAAATTTGTATTGCTGTTTCAGAGCACATCCTAATCATATATACAGCGTTCCTTGTTCCAGTTTTTTTGACGAACCCGAACTGTTTAGTCTTATTACTGGCCTGATTCTGATTCTTGCTCTATTTATCAGAATTCGGACGATCGCTTTTGTTTCTCAAAAATATAGTTTTCTTTTGTAGGTATAACCAACGTTTGTCTGTAAAAAAAATTTGCAAGTTGACTTCATAAACCCAGTGACAAAAGTACTTGATTATTTTAATAGCTCTTTTGTCAGCTTTTCTTTGATCATCAAATTTCCTCGCCTCTCTTCCACTTTATCTGTTGCAATAATTTTCATTTTTTCTTATTCCTAAACAAATGTGTCTAATTCCTTACAATTTTATGAAAATCAAATGATGCAACAATTGTACACTTTACATTCTTATGTAAAACTATCTATTTGCTGACTCATCTTTCTTTCTGGGAAAATTTTTCAGTTTTCTTCGAGATATAAGAATACTGCCCCTAAATAACTTCTGATCAATGGTAATTTCATTTCTTACAAATTTGTGTCATTTTTAACGTTCTGTTTATGTTTGCAAAGCCTTTTTCCACATCCCAATGCGTCTCTGTATTCCCCAAGCACATTTTCTATCGCCTGTCATAAAACATCCTAGATTATCTACATTTCGTTTCGTTTCGACATCTGCAGTTTGTAGTTAGCATGTTAGTTTGTCTTTCCAGGTAAACAAAATTTACCTTCTGCTTCTGGCAAACAATGTCAAATACATTCTTCTCGCTTCCGTTTACAACCTGGTTTAAATATACATGCAGTTTTATTTCTGCTTCTGTCATCAATATGACATTCACATTTATAAATTCTTAAGGGTGTCGTCACCCCCACGTTAGAAGTATATTACTCACTGCTACACGTTTTTTCGGATGTCTCTTAAGAAGGCTATATTTAATTTTGAGAATAAGTCACGTTTTTGTGGCGCCTACGAAGGACTAAATAAGAGTCAGGTTTTAAGGACGGTGTATTCATCGTCAAGATTTCAAAACAAATTTTAATTATTTATTATATGAATATATGTTTTATTCTTTACAAAAAATACTGATTTTTTTATTAATTCGCTTATTGTAAATACTTTCAGGCTGAATCTATTCTTTTTAGTTGGTTTATTAAATTGACTAATTGTAACTGTAAGTTTTAGGATAATATCTCCTTCTCTTATAATTCTTGCTCATTTAACTCTCTTCCGGTTTCTTTTTTCCCAATTAAAATATAAATACAATAAAAATGGTTATCTGAAGTTGTCTTGTGTTCTCTTCTTTTATTCTTCTCGCATTGTAATAATATTTTTCGTTTTCTTATTATTTCCTATTCAGTACGCCCTACAGACTTAGTACTTTTATTGCATTTCTTGGGTTGAAAGGATTAAAACATATACAGTCAAAACACTAAAATGAATGAAATAGAATTATATTAGTTTTATGAATTTCAATACAAACGAAATTTTATAATTTTTCATTTGTATCTGGATTTGGATTTGTTAAATATGCATAAAATTAAACACGTTTCCTATAAGTCGTTTCTTGATATATGTGCTTCATGATAGACATCCTCCCGACAACAGTGTCCGTTAAACTTATCTCATGAATGGCATCAATGAATACGAGAGAAACTAGCATTTACATACGGCGTTATTATGTATTCGTATTATTTTGAGATTCTTATAGGTTCTAAATAGGTTATATTTTGTGTTTTTTTTACATCTTTCAGAGAATAATATCATAGGTTAAAATGCCGTTAACTCCCATTAGCCTAGGTCGATGACAATGCAATAAAAATGAAATATTGCCAAAGTTAAAAAGCGAATGCCGAATATAATTGATGCGATTCAGTATATGATTAAATGTACGAAGGTTATATGTACGAAAAACCTTTCTCGTGACAGTTTTTCAAACTACAATCATTTCTAGTCATAATGAACAAAATATAAAATAGCCTCTTAGAAAAATGATGTTGAGTACTCTGTTTTTTTCTATTTGATATTTCTTCAGTTGTATGAATAATCACTTTTTTAAGGGAAAAAGTTAATATGTGAACAGTTCATCTAAAGATTTCAACAAAAGTACTTTTTTCCTTCTGTATATTATTTCTGTTATTGAAAGTTCCATGTCGCAACGAGCGAAAAATAAACAATCTCGACAAGACGTGATCTTATATATATATATATATATATATATATATATATATATATATATATATAACAGAAGACACCATAAATTGTAAGAGAATACGTCAAATAGTAAGAAATATTTGTCATGCAAAAGAATTATTGAGTGGAGTTTTGCCGTTTTCAAGTGCAATATTGATTTGCAAATTCAAACACAAACACACACACACAGACACACACACACAAACTCACATATATATATACGAGTATATTTATTGTGTTTAATATGAAACATGGCTCGCGAATGAAAAATATATATAAAAATCAAATAGTTATTCATCATTTTAGACATAATGACTCCCCTGCGTACTTACAATGTAAAACTTTTGATATTATTTTCGATTTTAACTAATCATTCCTTAAATAACCTGAGAACAATTTTACATCTTTATATCTTTATATCCATCTAATGACTTTTAAACAAAATTTAGTTTCACATTATAATTTTAATTTGCCAAATTCACATTCTTTTCGTATCCCACAAGTACAATATCCACTAAACAACTTTCAACCAATGAATCGCTACTAGAATAGACTCCCAACAGGATTCTTTACGACCACGATAAGTCAAAAGTTAAAGTTATCTTTCTCCTAATTCATCAAAACTGCACATGGTGCCTCTTATTTGCACTGCTCATTCGAAAACCTCTTTCAGTATCTTGTGATCTGAATGCATCTTGCATTCTTTTTAAAAATTGGCTGTTAATTGTTTTCAGTCATTTTAAAGATATTTTTCAATGGTGTGTTAGGAACGGTTTCGAAAAACGGAAGCTATTAGATTATATTTTAAAGAGTGTTTATTTTAGCATTGTCTATGAGGTACTGCTGTCTGATTAGGTGGATGTGATGGTGTTCTGAAATTTTTATCTCTATCATCAAACATATTTTAACACCTACAAATTTACCGTCTACAATTATAAAAAGAAAGTTTCTAAATAACGTACAATAGGATAGGCCTGTGGAAGAATGTCTTAATCTCTTCACTTTTTGCCGCAATTTTAAAATCTACGACATAATAACATTAATTTTGGGACGGAACATGATGGCGGAAATGGAAAAGGAATGCTATCTTGCAGTTTTATTTCACTAAGACACAACTAAATTATATATACATATTTACTCGTGTCTCCCGTTGAAAAATCTAACATTTAACAGCATGAGGAAAAAGTGAATTGAGACCGAACACATAGTGTCTTACATATAATATGGACTTATATCTTCGTTTCTTGAAAAACGATGTTTAAGATTTCATATTTAAAACGGTCAGATCTCTCTAGAATGTCACAAGCGCGGAGATACTCCGTGAAAAAAAATGGGTTTTCTCAAATTAAAGACTGCTAGCCTGAGATAGTTTTTCTATAACTGGGAAAAGACATATGAACAGTGACAAGTGCTTGTAATGTGTATTATGTGATAAGAGAAAGAGATAAGTGCTCAAAATGCTACTGTTCGACCAAAATTGCATGCCGCTTGCTTCAGCGTATGCAGTGTCATCTCTACCTGGGCGCCATATTACGCACGCCATTTACTTGACCAAATGGAGAAAAACAACTTTTTTATTCCTACATATGTTTATAAAAATATTAAAATATATAAAGTATTTTCATTAATAAATTTTTTTCATAAGCGATAGAACATTTTGAAGTTTGAATGAAAATAATTTAGGCTCTACACTGAATGTATCATACGAAAAGCAAATATGAAATAATTAAATGCAAACACTTTATATATGACCCTGTATGGATCATTTCATAAAGAGATAATGCAATTGAACATAATAGGCTGTGCTAGACATAGTTTTTTTATGACCTCCCAAATTGCTATAAAACAAAAGCATTAACCCCAAAAAATTGTTTAACGTTCTTAAAATGTTTCGTCAGACCGATACTCCTATATGCGTGTTATACAAGGCGTCACAACAATGGTGGATAGTTAGAATTATATTCGATTGGGTGATGTCTAAGGGCATTTGAGAATACCATCCTTCAAACATAGTGAACTTGCAAACCTTAAAAAGATTTTTATCATTTAGTAGAAAACAAATCACTTGCGAATTTTCAACAACAAAAAAAATAACTATCATGTGTAAGTTTAAATAAAAGTAATGGTATTATGAAGATGTTGACGCTTCAAACTATTTCAGACAAAATCTTATAAAGGAAAACCCATCAACATTGAAAATAGCAAGACACTAGACTTGAGAAATATATTTACCGGAAAGTAATTTTAGAAAATATTTTATAAAAGCTATCGTGCTCTTAGGTCAATGAATGCTGAATTCTAAATAATTTTCTATAACAAAAAAAAATATTAATACCGCCATTACTATTAAAATTCTAGTTCTCATTCATCTCCGAGAAATCAAGGCTTAGATGCTATGGTAAAACGGGACAGTTTTTTTTTAACCTAATCATGTCATTCTTTCAAATCGCACAGTGAATGTAGGGTTGAATGTACATACCTCTCGATACGAACGCGAATGTACCTCAAGGCTCTACTCTAGGTTCTACTTTTATTCTTATCTTCAATAAGGATTTCCCAGATGTAATCAGATCACAAGTAAGCATATACTCTGACGACACCACCGTTTACTTCGCTGGGACTGACAAAGCAAACGTCTCTGCTCTTCTTGAAAATGCTCTCCAATCCGTGGTGGAGAGGTGTACGTAAAGGCACACAAATCTTAATGCTTCCAAAACGAAGCTGCTGTCATTTAACCACAAGCGTTTTCAATAAAAGAAAAACACTGCGCCCCCTAGAGGTAAATCTATCAGCCGATATCATGTGGAAAGACTGCATTGAATCTATAGCTTACTCTTCTGGTCTGAAGTTTGTTTCCCTTTGTAGGGCGCGGAAATTTTTGTCGTCTAAATCAATCATACACATATATAAATCTACCATCCGCCCGTGCATTGAACAATGCTGTCACACGTGGGTGCGTGTCCCTGCTATTCTTCTCAGGCTTCTTAACAAAATCCAACGAGGAGTTTGTAATTTAATTGATCCCGACCTGGTAGCTCAAATCTAGTCTCTTTCTCACCGACCTCATGGGGAATCCATCTGATGCTTCTACAAATAATTTCACAGCTTCTGCTTTGTCGAGTTTAGATATTTGTTGCCCCCACTGCATGAATTTTTTCGAGGTACTATGCTAGCGAATTTATAACACACATTTAGACTGAAATCAGTCAAACCTAACAGCTTATACAATCTGCTTATACAATCCAGTTTCTTTGCTTGTACTTCCCGCCTGTAGATTTCCCTTCTGTATACTTGCTTCCCTGAAAGGTACAATCTCCTAGAATTTAAATGCAAAGTGAATAGCCATCTCGTATCTTCTTGAATCACATCCTTCCCTTGATAAGCATTGTATTATGTTCTTCTTCCTTTCCACTTCACTCTCATGCAGCCCTCTTCGGCCGTGTATTCTCATCCTTTTCTTAGTAATCCTCTGACTCACCTGTAACATGTTCCTCTTTTTCATCACTCACAACTTTTGTAACCCCCTGCGCACCAGTGGCAGTTCTGTCTTGCTTGGTGTTAATTGATAAAAAATTTAAAAACAAAAAATAATATAATATAAATATACTGTGTCCAAGCCGCATGCACCCTTGGTGGGCTGAGCTATCTTCCTCCCCGACGGAGAAAGTTTAATTCCGATTTGTTTAAGGTCAGAGTCCCAAGTCCTACGCTGTTATTTAACTCATAACTGAAGGGACGGATTTTTACGTTTCCCAAGGGTACTAGCGCGTAAGTGAATGCAAGGCATTCAACGGAAATTCGAAATCAGCTCACCGATTTCTCTTACCTAGCTGACATCCACTGTACCACAACGCATATTCATCAATAAACGTTTACAGCACCTGTTATTCCCATGCGGTCACCCATCTAAGTACTAATCAGGTTCAAAGTTGATATATATATATATATATATATATATATATATATATATATATATATATATATATATACTGTTTGATTAAAAACAGAATATCTACTCAAATACGAGGATTGATTAAAAATAGTGTGTTGTAGATGATATGAAGTGGTGAATAATTAAATGGTAAAACTAGCTAAACTGCTAGCAAAAGACATTGTTTATACCAAAATGTGTTTGTTGTCAAAATAAAGATTGCAGCTAAAATTTTCTATGTCAGAAAATATTTAATTTTTTTGAAACCAGCGTAGCCAAGGTCAGGTAATATGTGCTTTGGAATTATGTAAAATTATGTCAGGACATTCCATTTTAGCAATACATGAAATTAAGTGGATATATTTTTACTGGTACCTTGTCTGTCGTTATATTTCAAGCCGTTGATTATGCTTGGTTTCAGTTATACAACATCTTGCCATTTGGTAGCCGTTTAGTTGATTTGATTTTTCGAAAGCATAATAGATTGAAAACGAACATTGTTCTGAAAGAAAACTAGAAGATTGCGGTAACAAGCAACATTCTAGAAAGATGTTATATTTTTGATTACCTATGAGTGCACTGCATGGGCTGTTATGAGGACCACGGGGAATGAAATTTAGTTGTTGTTTTCTAAGGCAGACATAAAAAAATCAATTACACTGCAATAAATTGCAGATTCCGTGCCTAATGATTGCATTTGTTAGATTTAGGATTTTAGTATGAAATGAAAACTCGAGCAGGAGTTCACATGGGTATCAGAAAGTCATTTACCCGTTGTTAATTTGAATATTAGGCGCGCTTACTGTCTACGTTCGTGCTTTGTGCATTGGGTGTTTGATGATGTGGTACGATTTGAAGGGTGAAGAAAGAAACATGTGAAAAATCTTAGAATGTTCTGATATATGTATCTTTAAATTAATAAAAGGAATAGAAAAAATTAACTTTGAAACATTGTACAGTTTTTCTTCTTTTGTATTTCTTGAAAAAGGAAAAATGAAAAAATGGCTAACATTTCAGACTTTACAGATTTCTCTGAGTTTGTGATAAAAAAAAAGGAAATAAAAAAGAAAAAAAAAAGAAAGTAATACAGCCTCAGAAAAATTAGGGTTTTTACCATTTTCTCTTCCACTTGATTTTGTGTTACATTTTTTTGGATTCAGCTTTTTCTTCAGGTTATCACAGAAAATGGTCGATGCTACAAAGTCGACAACAAACTTACTAAAGAAGAAAGCAATAAAAGAACAAGAGGTGAAGTATATCTGAAGTAAATCAGGTTTTTGAATGGTCATTGTGTGAGTTGTGTTTGGCTCTAAAGTGAACGAATAAATAAAAGAAGAAAAAGAATGAGTAAAGGAACAAAGACGAACGATGGAAAAAAATACAGGTAATGTTCAACTGAAAATGTGAAGAAGTCGCCTTAGCAGACGGACTATGAGTCGGTTTTTATGTAATTATAAGTTATGTAATAACGCGTCTGAGAATCGAGAGTTTTTAAAGTGCGGCTTACATTTGGTGTAGGGCCGAAAATATGGCGGACTTGGTGAGGATTGGTCATTCATTGTCCGTAATTGTTCTAGCGATAACAGTTACTCCACGTCCGGGCACCAATGTGTCTGACTATGTATAGATGGATGACCTACTAAGTGGAAAAGAAAGGAAAGAAAAAAAGAACAAAGATAATATTGTTTTATGCAAAACGTGCTATATCTAGTTTTATTGTTATGCCTAAGTTAGAAGACTAACTTGGAGTTTATATCAAGATTATTAACAAGGTCCATATATATATATATATATATATATATATATATATATATATATATATATACACATCTATATATATATATATATATATATATGTGTGTGTGTGTGTATGTTTTGTACCGTATATAATGTTGATTGTTTATGTTATATTATGTAATAAATTGTACAATTGACGTGAGTGTTTAATGTAAGGTAATGGTCAACGAGAAAATGCATTTAAAATATTTATAGATAAACATTTTGAAATATTTTAACGTAATAATATTGTAGAATATATGAGATGGTGAATAATTTACTGAAGAAGCGTATGTTTATAAAAGAGTATAAATATGCAAACTTCTAGCAAAGAAAAATAGACATTGTTTTAATAAATATTTCATTGTTATCAAAAATAATTTTCAGGTAAAATTCTCTATCTAAGAAAATTATTTCATTATTTTGAAACCAGTGTGGTGAAGGTCAGATAATATGGGCTTTGGAATTATTCGTGCAATGTATTAAGATATGACGTAATCACTTATACAAGAGGCAGAGACTATTTGTAGTAGGCAGTCGGTCATAAATCGGGATTTGAACCAAGTTTGAGAAAGACGCGGAAAGGACGTAATTGAGAAACGCTTGACAGAATGTAAAATTATATATATTACCGTGTTTTCGAAGTTTTAGACTGACAGAGGCAGAAAGCAAACATAGTCAGCCGGGAAAAAAGATTCATGTTAATACAACTCCAGCCGTCACCCCTTCGTATGTACGTGCCTCTCTGACCGCTCCACAACCCAAACGTCAGATTCGTTGCAGGGAATAAGGTAAGAGTATATATTTTTATAACACACGTTGTCTATCGTTATATTTCAAACGGTTCATCAAGATTAGATCTCAGTTGCAGAATAAAATAAAATGTTCAATGTCGGTTGTTTAAACAATTTCATGAATCCTCAGGACTTTTTGTAACTTTGTACATTTATATATGTTAAGATTATCATATGTTTGCAGAACAGAGAAGGTATTTATTAGAATCAATAATTTTGCTATATAAGTCTTGATTATACATCGAATAGAGTGTAATCATTCGTGGTCGATCAGTCTAATAGGCATCAGTTCAATTAGTAGCCTATATCTTTAGGGGTCGCATGTTTGAATCTTGCCGAATGACATATATTCGTAACAAATTTATCATAAATGAACGGAGCGGTAGAAATAAATATATAAATATACTATTAGTTTAAAAACAGAATATCTACTCAAATACGAGTATCGATTAAGAATTATGTTCAAACACACACACACACACACACACGCACACACACACACACACACACACACACACACATATATATATATATATATATATATATATATATATATATATGTAAAACGTGGCTCCGAATAAACTACTCGTTTATATTCCGATAATTCTGACCTTTATAATTTATTATCTTAGACCTTTGTCATATATACGAACTTTATGATGTTTGCTAGGACCAGTTTCCCTTTCTTAAACATCTTCTATTAATGCCTGATACAGTTAAAAATTTAATAAACACTGAGAGCATCATTTATCTTTAAGAACTTGTCGAAATATGGAGGACTTATAGATATGATGAACTCTTTATATCAGATACTAAAGTAATGTCCCAATGAGAAATAATCCTTTAGGGAAGAGGGGTGAAAAGCGCTTAAAATTTATTTAGACCTATATGAATTATGCACACATGATTTTCTTTCGTTTCAAGAAAATAAATTTCAGATAATGACTGGTTTCTTGTAACCGCTTCACACGCCTATATGTGCGTAGAATGAAAATGTTATCAATTCGCAGATTTGTATATTGCCAATACAATAATTTTACAAGAAGCTCTCTGTTTCAGTTCAAATGAGAGGTGTGTTGTCTGGTATTATAATCTACAAGAATTTAAAATTTTGTCGAAATGTTTACTGTGATTACTTCAACTATGGTTGAGAGATATTTTTCCCAGAAAATCATAAAGAAAAACATCGAATGGATACTGGTCAAATGCGATACACTGAGGAGGAGATGTGACAAATATTTTTGCTCAGATTTGAAACCAGCTGTCATTCCTAAACACTTGCAGAAACTGACATTAATTCTCCTATGCATATAAAACTTCCGCCGATTCCATGAAGTCTCAAATGGCAATGAAATATAGATAATTTGCACAATTATAAATCTTCTCATATAAGATATTAACTGATAAATTATCGAAGAGGCGAGTTCCACATTCTGTCTAGTTTTTTGCGACTATATTCTAACAAATATCTCTGAAAAACTGAGAAATCAATCAATATCACTTGATTATTTAATCAAGTGATATTGATTATTGATATTGAGTAGGTTAATTCAAAGACGTATAGAATTCAAAATAATTTCATTTAAATACATTTCTCGTTTTTTAGAATAGTCAACATTTTTGTCAAGTTATTAAAACAGAAAAATATTTTGGAAAATTTAAACCACATACTTGGTATATAAGATCAATTTAATAGACCCAGAGAAATGTCTTACTCTTTGTAATAACCCATATTTTAATGAGTATATCTAAAGTGAGGTAACCATCTTTAACATAATTGGTATTTGCGTTTTGCTGAAACCATTTAACACGTAGTCGGTTGTTGTCTGTTTTCTAAAACGGTTTCGATAAGTCCCTGTCTGTTCCGCTAATGACTCATAATAACAGATGTCTTCATATATTTCCTCAATGTCAGAATAATTTACAAATATTTTTGAAAGTTTACATTGCATTAAAAATATTTTGCAAAGAAAAATTATTTTTCTATATGCATTTTCTTCTATTTTACAATTAAATAAAGGGAATTAAATACATTCGTAATTTTCTCAAGATTATATTCTCGGATGATAATACATAGAAGATTACAAAGAGTTCAATTAATATCCCATTTTAAAGATTTCATATCGTTATAGAGGTATTGAAATGGAAATTTATTGTTAAGGTACAAAGATCGCTTAAGTCCTGAAATGAAACGGTATTTAAGATTACAATTCTAAGATTATTTATTATATTTAAGATTACAATTATAGGGGTAAAAATATTTATCAGGTATAAAATTATGATATTTAATTGCTACGTAATTTTCAGATTTTCGAAGTAAACTTCAAAACAAAATGTAACATGATTGTTTAAAATAAACAAAATTAACGAACATGATGAACAAACATGTAATTAATAGACTAACTCATAAATGAGACCAAATTATTGCATCATTAAAAACATTATTATGGCTACAATGACATCTTATAATTATCAGCAATATTACGATAATTAAATTTATTAGTTTTAAATTATAATTTATTTGAAAGAACTTAGTTATTCCCATAAATGTGTCATGATTGTGTTTTATTTTAATTTCTAATTTTTATACATTTTTAAAAACATTTTTATAAAACTTTTATATTTGATTTATAGTTAAATTTGTAGAAGAAAAATGATTTCTAAATAAATATATTATTTATTTGAAAGATTGGTCAATACGATTAACAAAATCATTACCAGCATTTGCTTCGACATCGTAAGATATCTGGTGACAGTTTATATAAAAAATATTAAACCTTCCTAGATATTCTTTAGATTAGGAAGTCCATTCAGTTATGCATATATATATATATATATATATATATATATATATATATATATATATATAGTCATTCGTAGACAGATCTGTTTCGCTGTATCACAGCTCATCAGTACGATTAGACATCCGATTTCTTTTTAACCCAGGATTCAAACCCGAACGAACTGGCCTCAATCGGCGATTCTACCGCTAAGTTATGGGCGCTCGACAGAAGCTGATATATATATATATATATATATATATATATATATATATATATATATATATTCTCGGTAGAGTTGTTGAACAAAATCAAGTAGGTATTTATCGGGACGATGTGCTTATGTACATCCCTGACACTAATGGTCCCCTGACATGAAGAATCTCTGAAAAGTTATTAAAGCTTTCAAAATGCTGGTCTTCAGAATAGAAATCTCATCTAATCTCAGGATCCTTAATTTTTTAGATATTAGCCTTAACCTATCCTAAAATACATATAAATCGTATCAAAAGAGTAACCAAGCCCCTATTTACATTAACGTTAATTACAACCACCCGAAATCTATCATAAAACAAATACCCAAAACAGTCAAAATCAGAATTAATAAACTGTCGTCAAACAAGGAAACAGTCGATGGGAATAATGCAATATAAAATGAAGCCCTTAAGAAGAGTGAATTTAAGGATCTGATGCTATACGAAGAAAAATTAAAAGACAGGGCCAAAACCAAAAATAGACTTAGGAAAGGAAGGTTAATACGGATCAACCCTCCTTTCTGCAATTTGTCCAAAGTAAATATAGGTAAATATTTTTTAAAATCTAGTTAGCAAGCAGTTCCACGAACACTACCCCTTAAGTAAATTGTTTAATAGGAAAACACTTAAAATTAGTTATTCTACCACAAGAAACATGCAAAACATAGTCAACTCGCACAATAACAGATTACTTAGAGACTTCCTTAGCAAACCTCCGGTAAACAAGCCTTCCTGCAATTCCATCATTAAGAAAAATTGTCCCGTCGAGGGCATGTGTAATTCCGAAAAATCTATATATGGTGGAGGACCCCAATAATGAAAGGATTTATATAGGGATATCCGCAGGTATTTGGAAGCAGAGACTATACAACCACAGACAATCGTTCTCCAACAACTCCTTGAAAAATCAAACCGCCCGATCTAAATAATATTGGGATATCAACGACTGAGGCCTCACACCACTGGTCAGATAGAGGATTGTGAAATACGCCAATACTCCCAACAATTTCAGGGATAGGTGCAATCTATGCCTAGAGGAAAAATTAATGATTATAAAATATAATAATCCAAAGGAACTACTAAATCAGAGGAAAAATTAATATTTAAATGCAGGCAAAAAATAAATTTGAAATAGTATAGAAAAACACTGATTGGATTTTAAATTAATGTGAATCATATCGATTTACATGAATTGAAACTTTTAAAAAAGTGTTGAACTTGAGAAAATTCTGGAATGGGCTGTTAATATCATTTCGCAGCATTGGTTTGTTTTATCTCCCTGATTGTTAAATTTTAAATGCTAATCTTTAATTTTTGTAATTTTTTGTCTTTTATTTTTATAAGTATTATATGTTTATATTTTTATTTTTATTATTTTTATATTTTTATTTTTTCATATTTTTTTTATATTTTTTATTTTTTATTTTTTACCTTCTGTTTTTTGTTTTTTGTTCTTTATATTTTTATAAGTATTATAACTATATATCTTTTTATATGCTTTGGTTAACGGAATGACGTTATGTTATTACCATTATTTCGTATTGCCACCTTTTTCGCATGAAAGGTTAAGAAAAATCTATTTGATTTGATGGATGCGCACACATGTGTATGTGGGTGTATACATGCACGGATATGTAGATGTATGTGTGGGTATAGATATGTATGTGTATATGTATGTATGTGGAGATATGGACATATTGTTCCGAATTTTAATGATTTCCCATTATTGAAATATTTTTATTGTTTTCAAATTTCTGTTGTTTCGTTATAATTATAGATTATTAAATTATTATAAATACTTAAATAAATTATTATAAATACTTAAAGGTTTTCGTTCAATCTTACAAATTTTCTTTATTACCTTTTCAATTATTGTTTTAAACTAGACACTATTATTGCATCTTTATTTTAAATAAATTACATTAAATTACGACTAATGGTCACATTGTAATTTACAGGAGGAGATATGACCTTTGATTTATTTTAACTGAAAATATGCAGTAAAATTCGCATATTTTAATTTATAAGGAAATCTTATATCGTGTTCCTAAGAATGAATATTAACATAGTAGACGGATCTCTTATATATGAAATTTACGGCAAGCCATTTCAATTTAAATTCTTCCCTATATCGTTTTAACCGTTATCGATTCCTTTTAATCTTTCCATATCCCCATACTTCTTATCTCTATATGTCGACGTCCCGGTTCTAACTTCCAAGGCGCACTTCTGGTCAGAGAGGAATTATAACGTAAATTAAATGAGGAAAACGATCTAGGTAGGGCGGTATGATGATTAAATGAAAGCTGGGTTGGGAGCTTATTCCAAGTTTGTCGGCCACATTGTAGCCTTGAAGATATGGGCACGGAGGGGTAGCTCACATTAAGACAGGTTCCTGACTTATTTTGTCTGGAGAACAATAAAGAAGGGGCAAATATATTTGGAGTCCACGGTTTTCTTAAGAAAGGTAGACAGTTTATTTATTATTTATTTTAATACTACCCAAGTATAGTGAAAGTTGAACATCAAGTCGAGGTTGAAAAAATACATGGTAACTTAGTTCCGAATAGGTCAGCACCGAGAGTTTGTCAGGCAGCATAGGTAGCATAATTCACCACCATTTACAGGAGGTGTGTGGGACCTAGTGTCTATTAATTTTATTCATAAGGTCCGTATTCTTGGGATTCAGAGGATCGATTATGTGCAATTATGACAATTTATACACATAGGTATGCAGAAATCTCTTATCTCTTTATTATTTCATTTGTTTTTATTATTTTATCCGGTATAACAGTATCTATTATTAGTATTACTCGTATCTTAGATAATCTTTAGGGCCGCATTTTAATTGAGTTTTTAAGAAAATACAATTTCGAGTGAGAGCTATTATTTTAACTATGGTTGGAATACACTGCGACTAGGGGTACAATGTACATTTAGAGATCTGAATTACATTCACCATAACGGCTCCCTATAGCGAACCTTAATTTATAGGTATAAATTCCTGGTAACTTTTCTTCTATCCTGTTTCCTTAAGTATATTTTTAATTTGTTTAATTTTGATAGTTTCTATTCTTTTTAAAATTACTTTAAATCAGAATCAACTTGAGCAATTATGGTTTCAAATAGCATTAAAATTACGATAGAAATTCTTTCGGTGCCGTAAATATTTCCCAATATATTTGAAATTAAGTTTCGTAGGTAAATTTTTCCCGTTGTTTTCTATGGGAACGGGTGGGAACTTTCAAACATTGCCAGGAGAAGTGGCGTCAATATCTATTTCTTGTGATACAGTATTTCATGGATTTGTATCTCTTTGCCCCTTCTTTATTGTTCCTCTTTGTCACTTCCTTTCTCGCATCTTGCTTTCCATTCTGATCTTATCTGCTTCCCCTCCATTTTCTTTTTCTTTTGGCTGGTTCCCCCATTTTCTTCCTAAGTTTTTAACTTTCTTTCTTCCTCGCACGTATCAATCGTCAACCCTCCCATATCATCGACTTCCACTTTCTTTGGGGCTATTTTTCAAGTGAAAGATAAACTTTTCGTATATAAACGTCACAAACGTCCGTCCTAATATGGACATGTGGGCATCTACGGAAAATCAAATAAAAGTGAATTTTTTTTTTTTTTTTTGGGGGGGGGGGGGTGATATTTCGATTGTCTACTGTTGTACCATTTGGATCTGACGAACCGCACTCAGAACTTCAAAGCGGTGAAATATGTATCATCCAAGCTAATAACCAAAAATCCGTTATAACATATATATATATATATATATATATATATATATATCTATATATATATATATATATGTGTGTGTGTGTGTGTGTGTGTGTGTGCGTGTGTGTGTGTGTATATATATATACATATATATATATATATATATATGGTGTAGCAACTTTAATTTAACCTTCAGAAAAATATGATGTAGCTCTGAGTTCATCAATAAAATGCATATTCGGAAACAAAACGCTCAAGAATTTATTATATTTTTTCTAAAATGACAATAGAATAAATAGCATGACAATAGAATGACAATAGAATAAATAGCAGAAAAACTCAAATTATTCTAAATTGAAAACACAGAAATGGAAATCAAGATATCATATTACTTTCACTTTTCCTCAACCGTTGAATTACATAACTAAATAGTATTATACATACTACACACACAGTGGCTATACGCTTTTAGCAATGAACAGTTTTCCTCATTCACTGCATCAATAAATTTAAAATGCTGTATGCTGAAAACATCTGCTTTGTAGCGCATTTGCATAAAATCTTTAAGATTATCCACCATTCCTTCTTTCATAGGGCTTATATGTATTATAGAAATACAAATTACGATGACATATAATTGTGCAATTAAATGCTACAAACTGTAGAGTGTAAAAGTGTTAATCATATTATTTTCAGATATTTGTGATGGTGATCCTTCTCCCAAAAATGATCTTTCAAACAAACATAATTAAAAGATACAGAAACCGCCATTTAAAAAGAAATAACTAATTTTGAAATATACTATTTTCCGCTTGTGGCCAGTGTAAATTTATGTAAGAAACGCTAATCTAGAATAAATCTTAAACAAAGGATGAAGCAAACACTGAATTTCTTTAAAAAATATCATGATGTTTATGTAATAAAATCTAAACGTTTTAAGTACCCTTGTGTATGGATCAGATCTACCAAATTTAATATTAGATAAGAGGTACTTGACTATGACGTCGTAACACCGATTTATCCAACAGTGCAAAAGAAGCAAACTAAGAAATTTAAAATTTACAATCATGTTTTTGAATAGCATCCTCAGATGGCTACCTTTATATGAATGTCATGCTTGGCACAGAGACCATTGCAAACATTCGCTATACACTATCTCCTTTGCTGATCGATGATTGAAATTGTTTCAAAAGAATGAACCATGTTAATTTTGGTGAAGATTGTGATTCATCGAAATACGAGAACTGTTCAGATACAATTTATATAAAAAAATACAAAATAATTTTAATGGAAGTAACAACAAAAACTGATAGTGCACTTAAACTGAAGTGAACAACATTACACAATATAAACATTAATTTTCGAAATATCTTGTAAGAAACAAAACCTTAATCAATATTGGAATAAGCTAGAACGGTCGAAGTCTTATACATATTTCATAATATATAGATATAATATAACGATATAAATTTCAACGGAATTTTCCACTTGCTGTTCGGTCAAATATATAATAGGTTTCCATGTATAGAATATCTTTATATTACCATTACAATAGACAATATCACAAAGTAGAACCTTTAGAAATATTTTGCTCCTAGCTCAATGATAATATGATTTTTCCTTTTGCAAAATAATCAGAATTACTTCGTATACGCAGTCCGTTTCAATATTATTTATCTGTACTGAAGTTTTATTTAGATATTCATTCTACAAATGTCGAAATTGTTTGGTTTGTTATGAATCAGATTCAGGGATATGATATCTGAGCGTGTCAAACCTAATTTAGACTATTTATTGTAGAGCAACATTTAAAATACAAAAGATCCTCTTATATTAGATGAATCCAATTCTTTCTAGATGTTAAATGAAAAAATTAATATCTTAGAAATGCTTCCAACTGCTGAGTAGCTATCGGCTCTTACTGTTATTTAACAATAATAAGCGTTAATTAATCTTGAATGCGTAGAAATCCTTACGAAAAAGAGCTACCATGTTTTTTTTTAAATTTTATTTAAACCCAATTTAAATTGTTTTTTCTCATTCCAGTATTGAAATCAGTTACTTTCAGAAAAATACCACTAATTAGATAAAGTAATTTAATTGTTATCTTTTTGGAAATAATTTAATGGTTATTTTGATGCGTACAATGGTGGATTTCAGTGACTTCTGGGTGGTTTATAAAGCTTTAAAGTGTGTATTCTCTGAATTGTTTTCTCTCATATCAAGGTGACAATGGTACATAAATGATATGAGAAGAACCTTCTTAAAAGAAGGTGTTTCATTTGCGTTTTAATGCATCACATCTGGCTCACTAATATGAATTTTGACGAAAGTATTGACTATCCAATGAAGAAAACACCGATTTTAACTGACAAACACACACACACACACACACACACACACACACACACATATATATATATATATATATACATATTTATGTGTGTGTGTGTGTGTGTGTGTGTGTGTGTTTGTCAGTTAAAATTGGTGTTTTCTTTATATATATATATATATATATATATATATGTGTGTGTGTGTGTGTGTGTGTGTGTGTGTGTGTGTGTGTGTGTGTGTGTTCATAAGTGTGTTGTTAGAACAGTCGTATGTACTATAACAATTTCGGTATTTTATCTAAAACATATTATACCATGGATTTCAGATATATCAGTTAAATGCCATATATGGTACACGCTTGGGCGTTCATGTCTTGAAAGTGACATGACTGACTAGGAAGAAGATTATCCCGCAGTTGCTTGACATTATTTTCTGCGGTAACTTGTTGCCAACCGAGGCTATAGAACCCAGTCTGTCGTGTTATTTAGCCCATAACTAGAGGGAAGAGAAAAATTAATGCCTTTCCCAAGGATATTTGCCCGTAAGTGAATGCAAGCAATTCAAGTGGAATTCGAACTCAGATATAAAGCAAACATATGAAAAAAAGTTAAAATATACATTAAAATATATTAGGTTGAATACAAATAAAAATTGTTTAAGAGTTAAAATCAATAAAACGGAAGAGAAAAGATATGTTGTTTATAAAATCTAAAATGGTGACGTTGTTTAGAATTGCCAGGATCATTTATCTGTGGTAAGTATATAGAGAATAAAAAAGAAACCGACAATGAACTAAAGAAAGAAAACTGCGTGCATAAAATAAAGAATAAAAATGAGAAAAAAATAGCGAAGATATGGGAAATAAGGCGGAAAGTATAAAACCAAAAATAGTTGAACAATAGAAGTAAAGAAATGGAAAATTGAATGGACAGAGAACATATTCACGCAAAATAAGAATAAAAAATGTAGAAGAAAGTAAGGAAAAGATGAAAGAAGGGCAACGAAGATAAACTAAATTAAGGAATAATAACTAATGTGAAAAATATTGAAGTATGAAAAAATGAAAAGGGATTTTTTTAAAAAAAGAGAAAATAAGGGAAATAAAAATATGAAAGAAACAAAAAATGAATAAGTTAAACATAAACAGAAGAAATGAAATTTAACGTTTTGATTTTGTTTGTCTGTTTGCTTTGTTTTACGGCATATCAAACTCAATAGGTTATTAATGCCGATGAAGTTTTTACAATAGATTTATATGAATAGAATATACTTTTTTTGTAAAGACGGTTTTGTTGAGTCAGATGTATTGCTGATAATATTGTCAAAAACATATTTTTGTTGGTAATATATTCCTTCGAAAACGTATTTTATTGGTAACATTTTTCTTTCAAAACTCATTTTTGTTGGTAAAATTTTTCCTTCAGAAATGTTTTGCTGATGATATTTTCAATTCAAAAATGTTTTCATAATAATATTTTTCATTTAAAATTATTTTCTTGGTATTATTTTTTATTAAAAAATGTTTTGTTGACAACATTTTAATTAAAAAAAAAATTGAAATAATTTCATAACATTTTGACACCGGTTGGGTGTAAAATATTTACCCATAGCTAGAACCTTAAAAGGTGCTACCGCTCCGGGTCAGTGTGGACCTTGGAACAACAGCAATTAAGAAGTAGTTCCATGCTTTTCACACCCTAACATTTTGAATTTAAACGACAAAAACAAAAAAACAGATGATAAAAATAAAAACTCCCTGATGTAGAAAATTTGAAACAAGTTTTCTTAAGAAATAATCGTTATCAAGCAGCCTGTTTTATTCAGTGGGAAAAAGCATAAAAGCCTATCATTTGAGTTTAGTTCCACGCACGCCAGATACTATCGCTATGTCAAGCTTTTGAAGTGAAGCAGTTCAAAGCCTACAAGAAATTTCTGTGTGCATCTCCAGCATCAGGTTTAGTGTTTGTTTGTAACTTTCTGCCAATTTTGTTGAAAAGCAGAGTTGATAGGGTACTGTGAACACACTGACAAATGCAAAATATCAGTTGAGATAGACACAAGCCCTCAAAAGTAGGAATCAGTGAGAACTCTCAGAACATTTGCATATATTGACGACGAATAATTTTGCTAAACAGGATAAATAAAATTTATTTTGGCTTTTATCAGATATATGCGAACATGTATTTACGTAAGTTTCAGTATTATTAATGTACCTACATTTTCATTTGATGTATGTATATATCATTCTTTTAACATGTAATGGATTCATAGATTTTATAATGCAAAGTGCCCAAAACGCAAAACATTCACTCTGATATTTACAAGCACAATCACATATATATATATATATATATATATATATATATAGAGAGAGAGAGAGAGAGAGAGAGAGAGAGAGAGAAAGTTGGACAAAGAGGGAGGGGGACAGAGATGGAAAAGAGAGAAATAATGAGTGAAATGGGAAGAAAATACATGTGTACTATCAAAAGTGTGGACATTAGATTCATTTCAGTATTTTTCAAACAGGTTTCACATTTTCTCACCGAGTTTATAGGTCTGGACGACAAAGTGAACCTCGCTGCCGTACTTGAAAGGGACCTCCAATCCGTAGTCGCCTGGGGTAGGAAAAGGTTGGTACTTATTTATTTGCCAACAAAGTACAAATTCTGGCACAAGGCCAAACAATGGGGAGGGGGAACAAAAACTTGGGTTGGTCTTCCGTAACTATCTTATACCTAGCTAATCAGATTCACGACCCATACATACGTTACAATTTTCTCATTCACCATAAAAATTTGTCCATCAACACTCATACCTATCAAGCACCAAAATACCGCAGTAACATACCAGGGACCTAAAAACGCCCCAAATGTACATAAAAATTTGTTTATTTACAATATTTACAATAGTGTACAAAAATAAATTTAAAACTTTATTCATGAAATGACATGATGGGAAGGGGGAATGAAGAAACAAAAAATCCCCAAAACAAAAAACAATTTCAAATGAATATATATACACAATGTTAGTAAGACCCAAACACACCCACATAATTAAAGAGGCCAATGTATTCTGCTTTAAAAGACAAAATCAAGCAGCTCTCTTTCTAAGGGGAATGGAGAAGCAGGGGGCAAAAATAAATTGGACTGGAGAATGTATAAGGCTGACCCAGCCGAGAGTGAAAACGGGACAAAATAATACTTGGACAATGGGAATCTCGAACTGGATCATAACAAAAGCAATGGAGCCGGGAACAGGCGAGGACAAACACATTCACTCACATTAACTAGGCACAAAAAGAACTTCTACCTTAACCACGGGAGGGGTTCCAAAGGAATCCACCCCGATGCAACTAGCAGATCTAAAAGAGAAAATCAAGGCTAGCCCCGGTCACGCGAACCAGGCTCGCCGCATATACCCACCTTTCGCTGAACTCTGTCGGGTGCAGCCGTTTCCGTTCAGTTCTAATCTTAATTTTGAGCTGGTGCTCAAAATATCGGATTAGATCCTGATCCGAAAGACGACCGCCCCGCAAGACTTCCTCCAGACGCGTCATCCAAATCACCATTCTAGCCGTGGCCAGTAGCGACAGAAACACCATCCGCTTCACTCCAGAGTACGGGGGCGACACATTGTCCACAGCGTATGCGCGATCAATGAGCACAAGCTCCCGCGGCGCGATACGAGCAGTCAACTCGCCGACACGCGCCCACAACGGGCGAACGCGCGAACAATGGAAGAAGGCGTGCGCAGACGTCTCCTTAATTCCAAGGACGCAACGTTCACAATCTGGCAAATCCGCCAGGCCCATTGCGAAACGCTTGTCGTTGAGAGACAAACCATTCCGAGCCAATCGCCAGGTCAGAGAAAACTCAGAGTTGTTGAGCCAATCCGCACCTGGCGCCCAAGACCAATGAGAGCGATACTCCTCTCTCGACATGCCGAGCTTACTCCACAGTTCATCCTTCACGGCGCCCTCCACTAATCCCCGATAGAAGATTCTCCTAGGCCGTGAAAGGTCACTGGACCATGGAATGGCCCGAAGGGCCGTCAGACATTCGAGCAGGAATTTCGGCCGCCCCCAAGGCCTATTGCTAGTCCTTAGGAGCGGGGGAGTGATAGTGAGGCTAGGGAACATGTCCCTCACTACCCCCGCAAGCAACCGATCTTCCTCCAACGCGCGCCTGAGGAATGCCAACCTCGAAGCGAGCACGTGGCTCCTCAAGTGTGGCATCCCCAGACCCCCTTGACACGGACGGAGGCAACAGACTCCTTTGTCGACCATGTGTTTGCGTCCTCTCCAAAGACAGGAGAATAGCAAACGCTCGAGCGCCTTCTCATGATCGTCACAAAGGGGAAGTACAGACAGCCGGTAAAGGATTCTGGGAAAGAGGTATGTATTACACACCTCCGCCAGACCCTTCACGGAGAGACTCCGTCGACGCCAAATCTCGACCGACGCGCCGACCTTTGCCTGTACTTCTGACCAGTTTTTCTCCAACTGTAAGTCCGGACCGAACCAAACTCCGAGGAGCTTGACCGGCCCGTCCGTCCAGTCGAAGGGCCCCGGGAGGGAAACACCCTTCCAGGCACCTAACCGCAAGCCGGACGACTTGTCGCGGTTAATTCTGGCCCCTGTTACCTGTTCGTACCGTTCAAGCGCCTTCTGTACCGCCCTTATGTCCCTGCGGGAGGACACAAAGGTCGTTACGTCATCGGCGTACGCGGAAACCCTGGCTCGAGCTCCACCAGGGACCTTGATTCCACGCAGGACCGGACTGCACGTCTCGTCCCTTAGCCGGCGAAGGAGAGGCTCCAACGCCAGGACGTAAAGGAGAGGCGACAGTGGACAACCCTGTCGGACCGACCTAGACAGCGCGAAAGCGCTCGACAGCTTCCCGTTCACCTGTACCACAGCCTTGGGGGAGCGATACAGAAGGCTAATCCAGCGGCTGAAGTCGGGTTTGAATCCGGCGGCCTGCAGGACAGCAGCCAGGTAGCCATGGTCAATCCTATCAAATGCCTTGGACTGATCCAAATTGATCAGCGCGGCCTCTTCGTCGTCTTCTACACCCTCTACGATCGTGCGGATCAAGTGCAGGTTGCTCTGAATTGTTCGTCCCTTCACAGAACAAGTCTGATCCGGTTCCAACAGAGACTCGGCAACTAGCTGCAAGCGATTCGTCAGGATCTTGGCCAAAATCTTTAACTCTGTGTTTAGCAGAGTTATGGGCCTGTAATCATCTAATCCCCGCCCAACCTTCTTGCCTTTTCCCAACAGCGTGATCACGCCCCTGGTGATCCGACCGGGGATGGACCCCTGCCGAAACCAGTGGTTGAACACGACAGTCAAGAGCGGGACAAAAAGGTGCGACATCCTCAAGTACAATTCATAGGGCAAACCATCCAAACCTGGCGACTTGCCACTGCCGGTCTTCTTCAAAGCCGCGTAGACTTCGTCCTCCGTAATCTCCCCTTCGCAGCTAGCCGCTTCAGCCGGCAAAAGCCGGGGAAAGTCAGCCAAATAGCTGCGAAACTCCTCGTCACGGAGACCAGGCTCCTTGGTAAACCGGTGTTCGAAATGCTGCCGGAACGCCTCGCACATGTCGTCAGTGGACCGAAGGAGATGCCCCTCCGGGTCGCGCACCTCTCGAATGTACCGATCGCCGGCCCGACGAATTTCTTCCTTGCGCAGTTCTGCGCCCATGTTCACAGCTTCGGAAGACATCTTGCTTAACTTAGCTCTAATTACCTGGCCCATATAGCGCTCGCTAGTCGTGCGCCTCAGGGCCTCCCTGGCTAAGGCTATCTCTAGGGGATCCCCACCAGCCTCCGCCCGGGCGAAATTAGCACTAAGTGTCTTTGCCTCCGCAGCCTTATCTAGTTTGAGCCGCTGGCTATATTTGGTGGCGAAAGACCTAATGGAGTCCTTAAGGTTAACCCACCACTTATTCCCAATGACTCGCCCAATTAACGCCCGCTGAACTAGTTTTGTCAGCTGGTCACGAAAGTCCCGCCTGTCCAGTAAGGACTGATTGAACTTCCAATAACCAGCCAACCTAGGCCTAAAGTCTAACACCACACGGGCACAAACGAGTTTGTGGTCCGTGTAGCCTAGCCAGTGGAACGTTGGACATTCTAAGAAGTCTATGTCGGCCACTCTCACTAACATCCTATCCAGGTACGCAGATACCCGGGTAGAAGGCCAATTAAGCGCCCACGTCCACATACTCCCATCCGGATGATCGACCCGGTATCTATCGACGAGACCAAATTCGTCGATCAGATCAACCAGGCTACGATCATCATTCCTCCCGCTAGCGCCCCTCCCTCTATCCCATTTGGGGGTTAGGATGGCATTCCAGTCCCCAACTAAGATTAGCCGTGTTGAATGCACCATAAAGGGCTCCAACAGCCGAAAGAAAGAGACACGCTCACCTTGCTTATTGGGCGCATAAACCACAATCAGCCGGAACAATTTGCTTTTCACTGCAATATCGGCCACGATCAGCCGACCCTCGGCACCGACATGGACAAGGTCAACCTTCGCGTCCAGGGTACGCTTGACCAGCAAAGAAACACCTCTGGCTTGCCGGCTCCCATATGCTGAATAGACGACAAAGTCGTTAGACAGCACACAAGAGTCGACTTCGCAAACAAAGTGAGTCTCTTGGATCGCGGCCACATCCACGCCGAAGGACAAGAGGTCACGAAGCAGGCGAGCCGCCTTACCTCGATCCCTCAGGCCCTTCGCATTCAAGCTGGCTATCTTAATAGACATCTTTTAAACCTGAAAAAGAGAAAAAGAAAAACAGGCAACAAAGGCTCTCTAGATGCATACGGGGCGAAAATCTCGGGCAGACAGGACCCCGACGGACTGTCCCAGGGAACCAGTTCCTATGTCGGACGTAATCCGTCCGTCTGAGACAATACCGCCGACGTCCGTGGGGTACATTAGTTTTACCACCCTATATAAACTGGGGTGGAGTAAAACAGGGAACCTCCCCGAACAATTTTTAGACATTTTTCTAAGTTCTGCTGAGCTTTCAATGTACATCCTTAGTTTAGGATAAAGTTTTTTCGCTTCCGCGATGTGGTCCCAGACCCGCAGGTTACCCCCGGTATTCCGTACGAGGGTAATTACTCCTGGGGCCTGGGGAAAGTTTTTGGGGTCCTCCGTAGATAGACCGTCAACTGTGGTCATCTTCAGCAGTGGTTTGAGTAGTTTTCGTCTTTGTGACGACCACCCTGCAGAGATGTCCTCCTCTACTTTCAATAGCGCTTCCCCTTTGGGCAGGGCTTTTATCTTTTTTGCCCGAGAGGGAGTGGACATAGGAGAAGGGGAGAGAGTGGGGGATAAAGCAACTGGTCTCAGGGGGGTTAATTTAAAGGTAGGGGACTGGGAAGCTTTCCGCGGGGACGAGGGGAGGCTTCTTGCCTTTTGCGCATACGTTTGCCTCTCCGGTGAGGCAGGAAGCGAGGAGCACCTGTGTGTTGTCGAACTCCTTTCTCTGCTCTTCCGCCGATTCTTGAAGTTCTCTTGCTGCTCTTCTTCGTCCTCCCGGCTGCGTTTCAACGACGCCGATCTTTGAGTCTCCATGGGCTCTTCCCTTGGTTGTTCCTTCGGGCCCTCATTTTGGGGAGGTTTTTTTGCCTTCCCCTGCTTGGTAGCTGCTTTGGGTGATGAGGGCACCTTTGACTCCGAAGGCTCCTGAGGTGGCGAGGGCGTTTTGGTCGGAGAAGGCGTTTTGGTCTGAGAAGGCGTTTTGGCCGGAGAAGGCGATTTCTCCGCTAGTGCCTTCGCCTTCTTTTTCTTGCCGACCGTCTGCCACTCATTCACCTTATCCGGAACAGACGATTTCGCCTCCGTTGGAGCTGGTTGTTTCGCTGCCGGTTTCTCCTGCTGCTGCTTTGCTGGCTGGGTCCCAGGGGCCGGATCCTTTTTCGGGCACGCCTTGGCGACGTGATTGGAATCGCCGCAGACCCAGCAGAAGGGCTTCCTCCCCTCAACGATCACGTAAATTGATCTTCCCCTGCAGGTGATAATGTTGGGGATATTCCCGATCTTTTTTTGCTCGACCGTCACCTGCAGGGTGACGTCACCGGTGAGAAAGCCCTGCTTCGAGGTGAGCGCCTTCACCTCTTCGACCATGCCGAATTGTGTGAAAAACACCCCGACATGGTCTAACGAGATGTCCATGGGCACGCCGTGGAGAGTGATCTTTGATCTGCGCATGCCCATGTATTCTGTATCCAGGCGCAACGTCTTTGTTTCCATAAAGGAGCCGGCCAGTTTTCTTGCTTCCTCCGCAGAGCCAAGTAGAACATCCCACACGGCGTGGCTGCGCCTAGCCACCATCTTTCCATTGATCTTCAAGGCCTTGATGGCCTCCTCCACCACGTCCCTGCTGACCCCGATAAGTTTGCGACTTTTCGGATCCCTGGTCAGCAGGGAAAGGATCCTGGGCTCAATGTTACTGAGCGTCTCGGGCACCGAGATAATCTCCGCTCCTGTCACGTATTTAGCGTATTTCTCCTTTAGAGACTCATAATACGCTGAATCCTTCCGCACTTTCTGGATGGTCCCCCCGGTCCAAGCCTTGTCGGGGGAAACCGTGTCTGCTGAACACCGCTGCCCGTCCTCCTTAGACGTAGAGGGCACCGGAGATGCAGGAGCTGCTGGTAGGGTTGCTACACCTGGTCCTTTTTCCAAGGAGAGGGGTGAGGCAGGCAACCGCCAATCCCCCTCCTTTCCTCCCACCGAGGCCGTGGTGGGAGGAACGATCACATCTGGCCTATCGGAGGCCATTGCCTCCTAAGAGGCTAAGCGCGAGACACCTGCCTCCGGTGTTTCGCGTCCTTCGCAGGTCGCTACTTTACGCGGCCCAAGCTATAAACTTGGGTGGAGACCACAATGCCACACTTGACCAAAGCAATAGTAAGTATCACAGTGGAACAGATACTACACTTTGATCCAAACCAAACCGACCACGCAAACACAAAAAAGTCTGAGTAGGAAAGGGTTGGTACTTATTTATTTGACAAAAAGTACAAATTCTGGCACAAGGCCAACAAATGGGAGGGGGAACAAAAACTTGGGTTGGTCTTCCGTAACTATCTTATACCTAGCTAATCCGATTCACGACCCATACATACGTTACAATTTTCTCATTCACCATAAAAATTTGTCCATCAACACTCATACCTATCAAGCACCAAAATACCGCAAAATCATACCGGGGACCTAAAAACACCCCAAATGTACATAAAAATTTCTGATTTTTACAATATATACAATATCTTACAAAAATAATTTAAAACTTTATTCATGAAATGACATGATGGGAAGGGGGAATGAAGAAACAAAAAACCCCAAAACAAAAAACAATTTCAAATGAATATATATACACAATGTTAGTAAGACCCAAACACACCCACATAATTAAAGAGGCCACTGTATTCTGCTTTAAAAGACAAAATCAAGCAGCTCTCTTTCTAAGGGGAATGGAGAAGCAGGGGGCAAAAATAAATTGGACTGGAGAATGTATAAGGCTGACCCAGCCGAGAGTGAAAACGGGACAAAATAATACTTGGACAATGGGAATCTCGAACTGGATCATAACAAAAGCAATGGAGCCGGGAACAGGCCAGGACAAACACATTCACTCACATTAACTAGGCACAAAAAGAACTTCTACCTTAACCACGGGCGGGGTTCCAAAGGAATCCACCCCGATGCAACTAGCAGATCTAAAAGAGAAAATCAAGGCTAGCCCCGGTCACGCGAACCAGGCTCGCCGCATATACCCACCTTTCGCTGAACTCTGTCGGGTGCAGCCGTTTTCGTTCAGTTCTAATCTTAATTTTGAGCTGGTGCTCAAAATATCGGATTAGATCCTGATCCGAAAGACGACCTCCCCGCAAGACTTCCTCCAGACGCGTCATCCAAATCACCATTCTAGCCGTGGCCAGTAGCGACAGAAACACCATCCGCTTCACTCCAGAGTACGGGGGCGACACATTGTCCACAGCGTATGCGCGATCAATGAGCACAAGCTCCCGCGGCGCGATACGAGCAGTCAACTCGCCGACACGCGCCCACAACGGGCGAACGCGCGAACAATGGAAGAAGGCGTGCGCAGACGTCTCCTTAATTCCAAGGACGCAACGTTCACAATCTGGCAAATCCGCCAGGCCCATTGCGAAACGCTTGTCGTTGAGAGACAAACCATTCCGAGCCAATCGCCAGGTCAGAGAAAACTCAGAGTTGTTGAGCCAATCCGCACCTGGCGCCCAAGACCAATGAGAG
Source organism: Ascarosepion bandense (assembly GCA_037127315.1). Lineage (NCBI taxonomy): Eukaryota > Metazoa > Mollusca > Cephalopoda > Sepiida > Sepiidae > Ascarosepion > Ascarosepion bandense. Next base: position 97,910 of record JBBBDQ010002612.1, read on the forward strand.
CGATACTCCTCTCTCGACATGCCGAGCTTACTCCACAGTTCATCCTTCACGGCGCCCTCCACTAATCCCCGATAGAAGATTCTCCTAGGCCGTGAAAGGTCACTGGACCATGGAATGGCCCGAAGGGCCGTCAGACATTCGAGCAGGAATGTCGGCCGCCCCCAAGGCCTATTGCTAGTCCTTAGGAGCGGGGGAGTGATAGTGAGGCTAGGGAACATGTCCCTCACTACCCCCGCAAGCAACCGATCTTCCTCCAACGCGCGCCTGAGGAATGCCAACCTCGAAGCGAGCACGTGGCTCCTCAAGTGTGGCATCCCCAGACCCCCTTGACACGGACGGAGGCAACAGACTCCTTTGTCGACCATGTGTTTGCGTCCTCTCCAAAGACAGGAGAATAGCAAACGCTCGAGCGCCTTCTCATGATCGTCACAAAGGGGAAGTACAGACAGCCGGTAAAGGATTCTGGGAAAGAGGTATGTATTACACACCTCCGCCAGACCCTTCACGGAGAGACTCCGTCGACGCCAAATCTCGACCGACGCGCCGACCTTTGCCTGTACTTCTGACCAGTTTTTCTCCAACTGTAAGTCCGGACCGAACCAAACTCCGAGGAGCTTGACCGGCCCGTCCGTCCAGTCGAAGGGCCCCGGGAGGGAAACACCCTTCCAGGCACCTAACCGCAAGCCGGACGACTTGTCGCGGTTAATTCTGGCCCCTGTTACCTGTTCGTACCGTTCAAGCGCCTTCTGTACCGCCCTTATGTCCCTGCGGGAGGACACAAAGGTCGTTACGTCATCGGCGTACGCGGAAACCCTGGCTCGAGCTCCTCCAGGGACAGCAATTCCACGCAGGACCGGACTGCACGTCTCGTCCCTTAGCCGGCGAAGGAGAGGCTCCAACGCCAGGACATAAAGGAGAGGCGACAGTGGACAACCCTGTCGGACCGACCTAGACAGCGCGAAAGCGCTCGACAGCTTCCCGTTCACCTGTACCACAGCCTTGGGGGAGCGATACAGAAGGCTAATCCAGCGGCTGAAGTCGGGTTTGAATCCGGCGGCCTGCAGGACAGCAGCCAGGTAGCCATGGTCAATCCTATCAAATGCCTTGGACTGATCCAAATTGATCAGCGCGGCCTCTTCGTCGTCTTCTACACCCTCTACGATCGTGCGGATCAAGTGCAGGTTGCTCTGAATTGTTCGTCCCTTCACAGAACAAGTCTGATCCGGTTCCAACAGAGACTCGGCAACTAGCTGCAAGCGATTCGTCAGGATCTTGGCCAAAATCTTTAACTCTGTGTTTAGCAGAGTTATGGGCCTGTAATCATCTAATCCCCGCCCAACCTTCTTGCCTTTTCCCAACAGCGTGATCACGCCCCTGGTGATCCGACCGGGGATGGACCCCTGCCGAAACCAGTGGTTGAACACGACAGTCAAGAGCGGGACAAAAAGGTGCGACATCCTCAAGTACAATTCATAGGGCAAACCATCCAAACCTGGCGACTTGCCACTGCCGGTCTTCTTCAAAGCCGCGTAGACTTCGTCCTCCGTAATCTCCCCTTCGCAGCTAGCCGCTTCAGCCGGCAAAAGCCGGGGAAAGTCAGCCAAATAGCTGCGAAACTCCTCGTCACGGAGACCAGGCTCCTTGGTAAACCGGTGTTCGAAATGCTGCCGGAACGCCTCGCACATGTCGTCAGTGGACCGAAGGAGATGCCCCTCCGGGTCGCGCACTTCTCGAATGTACCGATCGCCGGCCCGACGAATTTCTTCCTTGCGCAGTTCTGCGCCCATGTTCACAGCTTCGGAAGACATCTTGCTTAACTTAGCTCTAATTACCTGGCCCATATAGCGCTCGCTAGTCGTGCGCCTCAGGGCCTCCCTGGCTAAGGCTATCTCTAGGGGATCCCCACCAGCCTCCGCCCGGGCGAAATTAGCACTAAGTGTCTTTGCCTCCGCAGCCTTATCTAGTTTGAGCCGCTGGCTATATTTGGTGGCGAAAGACCTAATGGAGTCCTTAAGGTTAACCCACCACTTATTCCCAATGACTCGCCCAATTAACGCCCGCTGAACTAGTTTTGTCAGCTGGTCACGAAAGTCCCGCCTGTCCAGTAAGGACTGATTGAACTTCCAATAACCAGCCAACCTAGGCCTAAAGTCTAACACCACACGGGCACAAACGAGTTTGTGGTCCGTGTAGCCTAGCCAGTGGAACGTTGGACATTCTAAGAAGTCTATGTCGGCCACTCTCACTAACATCCTATCCAGGTACGCAGATACCCGGGTAGAAGGCCAATTAAGCGCCCACGTCCACATACTCCCATCCGAATGATCGACCCGGTATCTATCGACGAGACCAAATTCGTCGATCAGATCAACCAGGCTGCGATCATCATTCCTCCCGCTAGCGCCCCTCCCTCTATCCCATTTGGGGGTTAGGATGGCATTCCAGTCCCCAACTAAGATTAGCCGTGTTGAATGCACCATAAAGGGCTCCAACAGCCGAAAGAAAGAGACACGCTCACCTTGCTTATTGGGCGCATAAACCACAATCAGCCGGAACAATTTGCTTTTCACTGCAATATCGGCCACGATCAGCCGGCCCTCGGCACCGACATGGACAAGGTCAACCTTCGCGTCCAGGGTACGCTTGACCAGCAAAGAAACACCTCTGGCTTGCCGGCTCCCATATGCTGAATAGACGACAAAGTCGTTAGACAGCACACAAGAGTCGACTTCGCAAACAAAGTGAGTCTCTTGGATCGCGGCCACATCCACGCCGAAGGACAAGAGGTCACGAAGCAGGCGAGCCGCCTTACCCCGATCCCTCAGGCCCTTCGCATTCAAGCTGGCTATCTTAATAGACATCTTTTAGTTCTGAAAAGAAAAAACAAAGAAACATGCAACAAGGCTCTAGTCGCATACGGGGTAGAAATCTCGGGCAGAGGGGACCCCGACGGACTGTCCTAGGGACCCTGTACCAATGTCGGACGTAATCCGTCCGTCTAGCACAATCCCGCCGACGTCGGTGGGATATGTTAGTTTTACCACCCTATATAAACTGGGGTGGAGTAAAACGGGGAACCTCCCCGAACAATTTAGAGACATTTTTCTTAATTCAGGAGTCTTCTCCCTGACCATACAAATCTTTGGGAAGCTCCTTTGGGCTTCCGCAATGTGCTCCCAGACCCGCAGGTTGCCACCGGTATTTCTTATTAGGGTGATGACACCTGGGGCCTGGGAGAAGTTCTTTGGGTCCTCAGTGGATAACCCATCCACTGAGGTGAGCTTAAGGAGTGGTCTTAGCAGCTTACGTCGCTGTGACGACCACCCCGAAGAAATGTCCTCCTTCACCTTCATCAGCGCCTCCCCACGCGGGAGGTCCATCTTCTTCTTCGCCTTACTGGGAGTGGGAATAGGAGCAGGGGAGGATGTGGGAGTTAAGGAACTGATTTTCCTAAGGGGGGTCAAAAAGGGGGTTGGGGACTGGGCAGCTTTACGCGGGGACGCGGGAAGGCTTCTCGCCTTATCCGCATATGAAGTTCTTGCAGGCGACACCGGAGCTGAGGCACATTTTTCTCTGCTGGGCTTTTTTTCCCTGCTCCTACTTCTTCTGCGGGCCTTGGGAGTATCCTTTCGTTCTTCCGCCTCCTCCTCTCTCCCCCGCTTTAGGGAAGCCGATCTATCAACTTCCATTTGTTGCGGGGAAGGAGTCCTCTCCTTCCTTTGTTTGGGGGGAGACTTCTTAGGATGCGACTCCTTGGGTTTCACCGGCGTCTTGGCCGGTGGTGGCACCTTCTCAGGGGACGGCGTTTTGGCCTTCTTTCTGCCCACCACCTGCCATTCGCCCTCCTTGTTGCCCACGGGAGCTTGCGTGGGTGAAGCTGTTTTTGGGCCTTCCTTTTCTTTTGCCGCTGGCTGCTGCTTAGTTGGTTGAGCTGGTTGGGTCTTTGGGGTCGGATTCTTGGACGGGCAGACCCTCGCGACATGGTCCGCCGCTCCGCAGACCCAACAGCACGGCTTCCTCCCTTCAACTATCACATAAATGACCCTACCTCTGCAAGTGAGCGTGTTGGGAACTTTGGCTATCTTCTCCTTAGACATCGTCACCAGCAGGGTCATGTCTCCCGTAATGTAGCCTGCCTTAGACCGTAGCGAGGAGACTCCGGCCACCTTTCCAAAGTTAGCAAAGAAGGCGCCAACGTGGTCCTCAGTAATGTCCATGGGGACGCCGTGCAAAGTGACCTTAACCTTCCGGGCACCCATGTATTCTGTATGGAGCTGGAGAGTTTTCGTCTCCAGCACCACACCGACCAGACGTTTCGCTTCGTCGGTCGTGCCCAGCAGGACGTCCCACATGGCACTACTCTTCCTCGCTACGGCCTTCGCCTTGATCTTAAGTGCCCCAATTGCTTCCTCAAACGTATCCCTCGGCACTGCGATTAATCTTTGGGACTTGATATCCTTCGTAATCAACGTAATTATCCTTGTTTGGATATCCGCCAATTCTCCGGGGACCGAGACCAGCTCGGTGCCTTTTATGTAATCCGCGTATTTTACTCTCATCCTCTCGTAGTACTCCTCATCCTTATTTATAGGTTTTCCCCCTGTCCAACCAGAAGTTGAAGGCTTGGGGGACCCGGGAGCTGATGGCACTCCCTCCGGCGTTGGTACTACTGCTGCTGCTACTCTAGGTACTGAAGGGGGATTATCCCGAGGCGGTAATGCCCAATCCCCCTCCTTTCCTCCCACCGAGGCCGTGGTGGGAGGAACGATCACATCTGGCCTATCGGAGGCCATTGCCTCCTAAGAGGCTAAGCGCGAGACACCTGCCTCCGGTGTTTCGCGTCCTTCGCAGGTCGCTACTTTACGCAGCCCAAGCTATAAACTTGGGTGGAGACCACAATGCCACACTTGACCAAAGTAATAGTAAGTATCACAGTGGAACAGATACTACACTTTGATCCAAACCAAACCGACCACGCAAACACAAAAAAGTCTGAGTAGGAAATGGCTGGTTTTATTTATTCATTTTTACATGAATTATGGCACAAGGCCGAAAGGTGGGAGGGGGAACAAAACTTGGGGTGGTCTTCAGTTACTATATCCTATACCTAGCTAATCAGATTCACGACCCATACATACGTTACAATGATTCTCATTCACCATAAGAATTTGTCCATCAACACTCGTACTTATCTAGCACCAAAATATCGCAAAAACATACCGGGGACCTACAAAAACGCCCCAAATGTACATAAAAATTTGTGATTATTTACAAAAATAGATTTTAAAATTTGTACATAAAAATTTGTGACTATTTACAATTATAGTACAAAAATAGATTTTAACATTTGTACATGAGATGATATGATGGGGAGGGGTATGAAGAAACAAAAAATCCCCAAAACAAAAAACAATTTCAAATGAATATTTATACAAAATGTTAGTAAGACCCAAACACACCCTCGTAATTAAAGAGGCCACTGTATTCTGCCTGTAGAGACAAAATCAAGCCGCTCTCTTTCTAAGGGGAATGGAGAAGCTGGGTACAAAAATAAATTGGACTGGAGAATATATAAGGCTGACCCAGCCGAGAATAAAACGGGGCAAAATAACAATGGTCAGTGGGAATCTCGAACTGGATCATAACAAAAGCAATGGAGCCGGGAACAGGCTAGGACAAATACATTCACTCACATTAACTAGGTATACAAAAGAAAGCTAACCTTAACCGCGGGAGGGGTTCCAGAGGAATCCACCCCGATGTGACTTGGCAGAACTAAAAAAGAAAATCAAGGCTAGCCCCGGTCACACGAACCAGGCTCGCTGCATATATCCACCTTTTGCTAAAGTCTGTCGGGTGCAGCCGTTTCCGTTCAGTTCTAATCTTCATTTTGAGCTGGTGCTCAAAATATCGGATTACATCCTGATCCGAAAGACGACCTCCCCGCAAGACTTCCTCCAGACGCGTCATCCAAATCACCATTCTAGCCGTGGCCAGTAGCGACAGAAACACCATCCGCTTCACACCAGAGTACGGGGGCGACACATTGTCCACAGCGTATGCGCGATCAATGAGCACAAGCTCCCGCGGCGAGATACGAGCAGTCAACTCGCCGACACGCGCCCACAACGGGCGAACGCGCGAACAATGGAAGAAGGCGTGCGCCGACGTCTCCTTAATTCCAAGGTTGCAACGTTCACAATCTGGCAAATCCGCCAGGCCCATTGCGAAACGCTTGTCATTGAGCGACAAACCATTCCGAGCCAATCGCCAGGTGAGAGAAAACTCAGAGTTGCTGAGCCAGTCCGCACCTGGCGCCCAAGACCAATGAGAGCGGTACTCCACTCTCGACATGCCGAGCTTACTCCACAGCTTATCCTTCACGGCACCCTCCACTAATCCCCGATAGAAGAGTTTCCTAGGCTGTGAAAGGTCACTGGACCGTGGAATGGCCTGCAAGGCCGCCAGACATTCGAGCAGGAATTTCGGTCGCACCCAAGGCCTGACGGTCAGCCATAGGGTCGGGGGAGCGATGGTAAGGCAAGGGAACATGTCCCTCACTACCCCCGCAAGCAACCGATCTTCCTCCAACGCGCGCCTGAGAAATGCCAACCTCGAAGCGAGCACGTGGCTCCTCAAGTGTGGCATCCCCAGACCCCCTTGACACGGACGGAGGCAACAGACTCCTTTGTCGACCATGTGTTTGCGTCCTCTCCACAGGCAGGAGAATAGCAAACGCTCGAGCGCCTTCTCATGATCGTCACAAAGGGGAAGTACTGACAGCCGGTAAAGGATCATGGGAAAGAGGTATGTGTTGCACACCTCCGCCAAGCCCTTCACGGAGAGACCCCGTCGACGCCAAACCTTGACCGACGCGCCGACCTTTGCCAGTACTTCAGACCAGTTTTTCTCCAACTGTAAGTCCGGACCGAACCAAACTCCGAGGAGCTTGACCGGCCCGTCCGTCCAGTCGAAGGGCCCCGGGAGGGAAACACCCTTCCAAGCGCCTAACCGCAAGCCGGAAGACTTGTCGCAGTTAATTCTGGCCCCTGTCACCTTCTCGTACCGTACAAGCGCCTGCTGTACCGCCTCTATGTCCCTGCGGGAGGACACAAAGGTCGTTACGTCATCGGCGTACGCGGAAACCCTGGCTCGAGCTCCGCCAGGGACTGCGATTCCACGTAGGACCGGACTGCCCGTCTCGTCCCTTAGCCGGCGAAGGAGGGGCTCCAACGCCAGGACGTAAAGGAGAGAAGACAGTGGACAACCCTGTCGGACCGACCTAGACAGCGCGAAAGCGCCCGACAGCTTCCCGTTCACCTGTACCACAGCCTTGGGGGAGCGATACAGAAGGCTAATCCAGCGGCTGAAGTCGGGTTTGAATCCGGCGGCCTGCAGGACAGCAGCCAGGTAGCCATGGTCAATCCTATCAAATGCCTTGGACTGATCCAAATTGATCAGCGCGGCCTCATCGTCGTCTTCTACACCCTCTACGATCGTGCGAATCAAGTGCAGGTTGCTCTGAATTGTTCGTCCCTTCACAGAACAAGTCTGATCCGGTCCCAACAGAGACTCGGCAACTAGCTGCAAGCGATTCGTCAGGATCTTGGCCAAAATCTTTAACTCTGTGTTTAGCAGAGTTATGGGCCTGTAATCATCTAGTTCCCTCCCAACCTTCTTGCCTTTTCTCAACAGCGTGATCACGCCCCTGGTGATCCGACCGGGGATGGACCCCTGCCGAAACCAGTGGTTGAACACGACAGCCAAGAGCGGGACAAAAAGGTGCGACATCCTCAAGTACATTTCATAGGGCAAACCATCCAAGCCTGGCGACTTGCCTCTGCCGACCTTTTTCAAAGCCACGTAGATTTCGTCCTTCGTAATCTCCCCTTCGCAGCTAGCCGCTTCAGCCGGCAAAAGCCGGGGAAAGTCAGCCAAATAGCTGCGAAACTCCTCGTCACGGAGTCCAGGCTCCTTGGTAAATCGGTGTTCGAAATGCTGCCGGAACGCCTCGCACATGTCGTCGGTGGACCTTAGGAGATGTCCCTCCGGGTCGCGTACCTCTCGAATGTACCGGTCGCCGGCCTGGCGAATTTCTTCCTTGCGCAGTTCTGCGCCCATGTTCACAGCTTCGGAAGACATCTTGCTTAACTTAGCCCTAATTACCTGACCCATGTAGCGCCCGCTAGTCGAACGCTCCAGGGCCTCCCTGGCTAAGGCTATCTCTAGGGGATCCCCTCCAGCCTCCGCCCGGGTGAAATTAGCACTAAGTGTCTTTGCTTCCGCAGCCTTATCTAGGTTGAGCCGCTGGCTATATTTGGTGGCAAAAGACCTAATGGTGTCCTTAAGGTTAACCCACCACCTACTCCCAATGACTCGCCCAGTTAATTCCCGCTGAACTAGTTTTGTCAGCTGGTCACGAAAGTCCCGTCTGTCCAATAAGGACTGATTGAACTTCCAATAACCAGCCAACCTAGGCCTAAAGTCTAACACCACCCGGGCACAAACGAGTTTGTGGTCCGAGTAGCCTAACCAGTGGAACGTTGGACATTCTAAGAAGTCTATGTCGGCTTCTCTGACTAACATCCTATCCAGGTACGCGGATACCCGGGTAGAAGGCCAACTATGCGTCCACGTCCACATGCTCCCATCCGGATGATCGACCCGGTATCTATCGACGAGACCAAATTCGCCGATCAGATCAACCAGGCTACGATCACCACTCCACCCGCTAGCGCCCCTTCCTCTATCCCATTTGGGGGTTAGGACGGCATTCCAGTCCCCAACTAAGATTAGCCGTGTTGAATGCACCATGAAGGGCTCCAACAGCCGAAAGAAAGAGACACGCTCACCTGGGACATTGGGCGCATAAACCGCAATCAGCCGGAACGACTTGCTTTTCACTGCAATATCTGCCACGATCAGCCGGCCCTCGGCACCGACATGGACAAGGTCGATCCTCGCATCCAGGGGGGTACGCTTGACCAGCAAAGAAACACCTCTGGCATGCCGGCTCCCATATGCTGAATAGACGACATAGTCGTTAGACAGCACACACGAGTCGACTTCGCAAACAAAGTGAGTCTCTTGGATCGCGGCCACATCCACGCCGAACGACAAGAGGTCACGAAGCAGGCGAGCCGCCTTACCCCGATCCCTCAGGCCATTCGCATTTATGCTGGCTATCTTAATAGACATGATTTAGTTCTGAAAAGGAAAAAATAACAAAAACATGCAACAAAAATACTAGTCACATACGGGACGGAAATCCCTAGCAGATAGGACCCCGACGGACTGTCCTAGGGAACCCGTTCCTACATCGGACGTAATCCGTCCGTCTAGGACAATGCCGCCAACGTCCGTGGGGTATGTTAGTTTCACTACCCTATAGAGACTGGGGTGGAGTAAAACAGGGGACCTCCCCGAACAATTTTTTTCCATTTTTTTGAGTTCAGGTGTGTTGTGCTGAACCATGGTAACTTTTGCAAAATGTCTCTTTGCTTCGTGGATGTGATCCCAGACCCTCAGGTTGCCACCGGTGTTCCTCACCAGGGTGATGACACCTGGGGCCTGGGGAAAGTTTCTAGGATCTTCAACTGGTTTGCCCTCCACTGAAGTCAGCTTCAGCAGGGGCTTTAATAGTTTTCGCCTCTGAGATGACCACTCAGAGGCAACGTCCTCACTCACTTTAAGGAGTGCTTCCCCTTGGGGCAGGGCTTTTTTCTTTTTTGCCCGAGAGGGAGTGGACAGAGGAGGAGGGGAGGGAGTGGGGGTTAAAGTACATGATTTCAGGGGGGTCAGTTTAAAGACTGGGGACTGGGAGGCTTTTTGCGGGGATGAAGGAAGACTTCTTACCTTTAGTGCATAAGTCTGTTTAACCGGAGACACTGGTAGAGAGCTGCATTTTTCGGCTCGCGGCCTCCTTTCGTTGCTCCGGCTCCTTCTCCTGGCCTTTGTGTTGTTGTGCTGCTCCTCTGCCTCTTCCTCTCTCCCACGTTTCAGGGAGGGTGTCCTTTGTACTTCCATTTGCTGGGGGGAAGGACTTCTTGCCTTCCTCTGTTTGGGAGGAGACACCTCCTTTGGTTTTGTCGGCGCCTTCGCCGGGGACTCCTTAGGTTTGGTAGGAGTCGACAGCCCCACCGGGGTCTGCTTGGCAGGCGTCTTGACAGGTGGCGGCACATTGTCCGGGGAAGGTTTTTTGGCTTTCTTCCTGGCCACCACCTGCCATTCGCCGTCTTTGTTGCTCACGGGAGACTGTGTGGGTTGTGCTTGTTTTGCGCCATCCTTCGCCTGTGCCGCCGGTTGCTGCTTGACTGGTTGGGCTGGTTGGGCCTTTGAGGCCGGATTCTTGGTTGGGCACGCTTTTGCCACGTGCTCCGCCGACCCGCAGACCCAACAGCACGGCTTCCTGCCTTCCACGATGACGAAGATGGCACGACCCCTGCAGGTGAGGATGTTGGGGATTTTGGCGATGTTTTCCTTGTCCAGGGTCACCTGCAGGGTCATGTCTCCCGTGAGGAATCCTGCTTTCGACCGCAGCGAGGAGACTTCGGCCACCCTTCCATATTGGACGAAGAAAGCGCCCACGTGGTCCTCAGCAATGTCCATGGGGACGCCGTGCAGCGTGATTTTCACCTTCTTCGTGCCCATGTACTCCGTGTGGAACTGGAGCGTTTTGGTCTCCAGAACCACGCCGATCAAGTTCTTGGCTTCTTCGGCGGAGCCGAGCAGGACGTCCCACGTGGTGTTGCTTCTCCTCGCTACGGCCCTGGCTCTGATCTTCAGTGTCTGCAGTCCCTCCTCGAACGTATCCCTGGGGACGCCGATCAGTTTTTTGGTCTTCAGGTCCTTGGTGATCAGGGTGATGACTCTCGCCTCGATCTGCGCCAATTGGTCCGGCTTCGAGACGAGCTCCGTCCCCCTGATGTATTCCGCGTAATCCTTCTGGATGGACTGGTAGTACTCCTCGTCCTTACGCGTTATTTTCCTGCCTCCGTTCCACCCAGAGGTCGAAGGCAGGGGGGACGCTGGTGCTGCTGCTGCTGCTGCTGCTGCTGCTGTCCGTGCCGGTGGGGGTGTTGCTGCTGCAGTTGCCGCCGGTTTGGATGCTGCTGCAGATCCGGTCGCTGGAGCAGGTTTGGTTGCTGCTGCTGCACGTTTGGTTGCTGCTGCAGGTGCAGTCGCCGCTGCTGGATTGGTCGCTGCTGCAGGTGCAGTCGCCGCTGCTGGATTGGTCGCTGCTGCAGGTGCAGTCGCCGCTGCTGGGGTGGTCGCTGCTGCAGGTGCAGTCGCCGCTGCTGGTCTGGTCGCTGCTGCAGGTGCAGTCGCCGCTGCTGGGGTGGTCTCTGCTGCAGGTGCATTCGCCGCTGCTGGTCCGGTCGCTGCTGACAGTGTGGCCGCCGCCGCCTCCGCTGGTGTGGGGGAGCCGAACAGCATGCTCTCCCACTCGGTCATAGTGCGGGCTATGACGTCGTCGTCGTCTGCGTCACACAGTTGCCAGTCTCCCACCGACGCCGTGGTGGGAGTGCCGACTTCCCCGGTCCTTCTGTGGCCATGCCACAAAAGTGACCGATCACCGGACAACTTCTTTCCGGTGTTTCGCGTTTTCGAAGAAACCGCTACTTTACGCTGGCCCGAGCAATGAACTCGGGCTGGAAATCAGTTGTCCAAGAGACAAAGTGCGAGCAGATATCACTGCGGAACAACTACTCCACTAGGCTCTTCCAACGGATAGCCGGGGAAGTGGCTAGGCCGTGGCCATGCCACGAGGTGGACAACTGCTTCCCGGTGTTTCGCGTTCCGAAGAACACTACTTTTACGCTGGCCCGAGCAATAAACTCGGGCTGGAAAACAGTATGTCCGAGAGACAGAGTGCGAACAAATAACACGGAGGAACAAATGCTCCACTAAGCTCCCACAACACAAAATCCACACAAACAAAAGTCTGGGGGGAAGTGGCTGGTTTTATTTATTTGTAAAATACAAATTGTGGCTCAAGGCCGAAAGGTGGGAGGGGGAAGAAAAACTCGGGTTGGTCTTCAGTACTCTATCCTATACCTAGCTAATCAGAATCACGACCCATACATACGTTACAATGTTTCTCATTCACCATAAGAATTTGTCCATCACCACTCTTACTTATCATGCACCAAAAAGTCGCAAAAAATAACATAGCGAGGACCTACAAAACGCCCCAAATGTGTATATAAAAATTTGTGAATATTTACAATAGTTTGCAAAAATAACTTTAAAAATTTTTACATGAAATGGAATGTCATGATGGGCAGGGGTATGAAGAAAACAAAAAGTTCCCAAAACATAAAACAATTCAAATAAATGCATATACATGATGTTAGTAAGACCCAAACACACCCTCGTAATTAAAGAGGCCACTGTATTCTGCCTGTAGAGACAAAATCAAGCCGCTCTCTTTCTAAGGGGAATGGAGAAGCTGGGTACAAAATAAATTGGACTGGAGAATATATAAGGCTGACCCAGCCGAGAATAAAACGGGACAAAATAACAATGGTCAGTGGGAATCTCGAACTGGATCATAACAAAAGCAATGGAGCCGGGAACAGGCTAGGACAAATACATTCACTCACATTAACTAGGTACACAAAAGAACTTCTTACCTAAACCACGGGAGGGGTTCCAACGGAATCCACCCCGATGCGCCTAGCAGATCTAGAAGAGAAAATCAAGGCTAGCCCCGGTCACGCGAACCAGGCTCGCTGCATTTATCCACCTTTCACCGAAGTCTGTCGGGTGCAGTCGTTTCCGTTCAGTTCTAATCTTCATTTTGAGCTGGTGCTCAAAATATCGGATTAGATCCTGATCCGAAAGACGGCCTCCCCGCAAGACTTCCTCCAGACGCGTCATCCAAATCACCATTCTAGCCGTGGCCAGTAGCGACAGAAACACCATCCGTTTCACTCCAGAGTACGGGGGCGACACATTGTCCACAGCGTATGCGCGATCAATGAGCACGAGCTCTCGCGGCGCGATACGAGCAGTCAACTCGCCGACATGCTCCCACAACGGGCGAACGCGCGAACAATGGAAGAAGGCGTGCGCAGACGTCTCCTTGATTCCAAGGTTGCAACGTTCACAATCTGGCAAATCCGCCAGGCCCATTGCGAAACGCCTGTCATTGAGCGACAAGCCATTCCGAGCCAATCGCCAGGTGAGAGAGAACTCAGAGTTGCTGAGCCAATCCGCACCCGGCGCCCAAGACCAATGAGAGCGGTACTCCACTCTCGACATGCCGAGCTTACTGCACAGCTTGTCCTTCACGGCACCCTCCACTAATCCCCGATAGAAGATTTTCCTAGGCTGTGAAAGGTCACTGGACCGTGGAATGGCCTGTAAGGCCGCCAGACATTCGAGCAGGAATTTCGGTCGCACCCAAGGCCTGACGGTCAGCCAAAGGGTCGGGGGGGTGATGGTAAGGCAAGGGAACATGTCCCTCACTACCCCCGCAAGCAACCGATCTTCCTCCAACGCGCGCCTGAGAAATGCCAACCTCGAAGCGAGCACGTGGCTCCTCAAGTGTGGCATTCCCAGACCCCCTTGACACGGACGGAGGTAGCAGGCTCCTTTGCTGACCATGTGTTTGCGTCCTCTCCACAGGCAGGAGAATAGCAAACGCTCGAGCGCCTTCTCATGATCATCGCAAAGGGGAAGTACTGACAGTCGGTAAAGGATCATGGGAAAGAGGTATGTGTTACACACCTCCGCCAAGCCCTTCACGGAGAGACCCCGTCGACGCCAAATCTTGACCGACGCGCCGACCTTTGCCAGTACTTCTGACCAGTTTTTCTCCAGCTGTAAGTCCGGACCGAACCAAACTCCGAGGAGCTTGACCGGCCCGTCCGTCCAGCCGAAGGGCCCCGGGAGGGAAACACCCTTCCAGGCACCTAACCGCAAGCCGGATGACTTGTCGCAGTTAATTCTGGCCCCTGTCACCTTCTCGTACCGTACAAGCGCCTGTTGTACCGCCTCTATGTCCCTGCGGGAGGACACAAAGGTCGTTACGTCATCGGCGTACGCGGAAACCCTGGCTCGAGCTCCACCAGGGACGGCGATTCCACGTAGGACCGGACTGTGCGTCTCGTCCCTTAGCCGGCGAAGTAGCGGCTCCAACGCCAGGACGTAAAGGAGAGACGACAGTGGACAACCCTGTCGGACCGACCTAGACAGCGCGAAAGCGCCCGACAGCTTCCCGTTCACCTGCACCACAGCCTGGGGGGAGCGATACAGGAGGCTAATCCAGCGGCTGAAGTCGGGTTTGAATCCGGCGGCCTGCAGGACAGCAGCCAGGTAGCCATGGTCAATCCTATCAAATGCCTTGGACTGATCCAAATTGATCAGCGCGGCCTCATCGTCGTCTTCTACACCCTCTACGATCGTGCGAATCAAGTGCAGGTTGCTCTGAATTGTTCTCCCCTTCACAGAACAAGTCTGATCCGGTTCCAACAGAGACTCGGCAACTAGCTGCAAGCGATTCGTCAGGATCTTGGCCAGAATCTTTAACTCTGTGTTTAGCAGAGTTATGGGCCTGTAATCGTCTAATTCCCTCCCAACCTTCTTGCCCTTTCTCAACAGCGTGATCACGCCCCTGGTGATCCGACCGGGGATGGACCCCTGCCGAAACCAGTGGTTGAACACGACAGCCAAGATCGGGACAAAAAGGTGCGACATCCTCAAGTACAATTCATAGGGCAAACCATCCAAACCTGGCGACTTGCCTCTGCCGACCTTCTTCAAGGCCACGTAGATCTCGTCCTCCGTAATCTCCCCTTCACAGCTAGCCGCTTCAGCCGGCAAAAGCCGGGGAAAGTCAGCCAAATAGCTGCGAAACTCCTCGTCGCGGAGACCAGGTTCCTTGGTGAAGCGGTGTTCGAAATGCTGCCGGAAAGCCTCGCACATGTCGTCAGTGGACCTTAGGAGATGTCCCTCCGGGTCGCGTACCTCTCGAATGTACCGGTCGCCGGCACGGCGAATTTCTTCCTTGCGCAGTTCCGCGCCCATGTTCACAGCTTCGGAAGACATCTTGCTTAACTTAGCCCTAATTACCTGACCCATGTAGCGCTCGTTAGTCGGGCGCTGCAGGGCCTCCCTGGCTAAGGCTATCTCTAGGGGATCCCCACCAGCCTCCGCCCGGGCGAAATTAGCTCTAAGTGTCTTTGCCTTCGCAGCCTTATCTAGGTTGAGCCGTTGGCTGTATTGGGTGGCGAAAGACCTAATGCTATCCTTAAGGCTAGCCCACCACTTACTCCCAATGACTCGCCCAATTAACGCCCGCTGAACTACTCTAGTCAGCTGGTCACGAAAGTCCCGCCTGTCCAGTAAGGACTGATTGAACTTCCAGTAACCAGCCATTCTAGGCCTAAATTCTAACGCCACCCGGGCACAAACGAGTTTGTGGTCCGAGTAGCCTAGCCAGTGGAACGTTGGACATTCTAAGAAGTCTATGTCGGCTTCTCTCACTAACATCCTATCCAGGTACGCTGATACCCGGGTAGAAGGCCAACTATGCGTCCACGTCCACATGCTCCCATCCGGATGATCGACCCGGTATCTATCGACGAGACCAAATTCGCCGATCAGATCGACCAGGCTGCGATCACCACTCCACCCGCTAGCGCCCCTCCCTCTATCCCATTTGGGGGTTAGGATGGCATTCCAGTCCCCAACTAAGATTAGCCGTGTTGGATTCACCATGAAGGGCTCCAACAGCCGAAAGAAAGAGACTCGCTCACCTTGAACGTTGGGCGCGTAAACCGCAATCAGCCGGAACGTCTTGCTTTTCACTGCAATATCGGCCACGATGAGCCGGCCCTCGGCACCGACATGGACAAGGTCGATCCTCGCGTCCAGGGTACGCTTGACCAGCAAAGAAACTCCTCTGGCATGCCGGCTCCCGTATGCTGAATAGACGACAAAGTCGTTGGACAGCACACACGAGTCGACTTCGCAAACAAAGTGGGTCTCTTGGATCGCGGCGGCATCCACGCCGAAGGACAGGAGGTCACGAAGCAGGCGAGCCGCCTTACCCCGATCCCTCAAGCCCCTCGCATTCAAGCTGGCTATCTTGATAGACATCTAGTAGATCTGAAAAGAGAAAACACTTAAACACGAGCGCATACCGGGTAAAAATCATTGGGGGAAAGGACCCCGACGGACTGTCCAAGGGAACCAGTTCCTACATCGGACGTAACCCGTCCGTCATGGACAATGCCGCCAACGTCCGTTGGGTATGTTAGTTTTACTACCCTATATAACGAGGGGTGGAGTAAAACTGGGAGTCGGCCTGCACAATTTTTCGCCATTTTGCGTAGTTCAGGAGTACCACTCCTCATCATGACGATGTTGGGATATAGTTTTTCGGCAGCCTCCACGTGATCCCACACTTTTAGATTGCCCCCTGTAGTCCTGATGAGGGTAATTACCCCCGGGGCGTCGGGGAAGTTGAACGGGTCTTCGGACGACTTGCCGTTGACCTCTTTGAGCTTAAGGAGTGGCTTCAAAAGTGCACGCCTTTGTGCACTCCACTCCCTAGCTACGTCCTTTGAGTCTATTTTCATTAGGGCTTCGCCCCTCGGGAGAGTCTTTTTCTTTCTGGGCTGGGACGTTGTAGGAGAAGGGGTGGGAGTGGGGGAGAGAGTTTTCCTTGGTGTAAGTGGGGTCAGCTTGAAGACCGGGGACTGGGAAAAGGAGAGATGTTTGCTGATTTTTTTGAGGGGGGAAGATGGGAGGCTGCTTGCCTTTTTGGCATAAGTGTCTTTTGGCCTCTCCGGAGACCCGGGTAGCGAGACGGCTGCATGCGTCTTCCTGTCGCTGCTTCTGCTCCTCCGCTGCATCTTGATGCTGTGTTGCTGCTGCTGTTCTTCCTCCTCTCTGTTTCTTTTCAGGGAAGAGGCTCTTGGTTGTGCCGCTGAGCCGACCTCCATCCGCTCCTCCGTCGGGGGTTTTTTGGTTTTCGCCTGCAGGGCGTCCTGCTTGGTTGGCGAGGGTGTCGTCGCCTTCTTCCTGGGAGGAGTTGCCGACTCCTTTGGCTTGGGAGAGGGCGCAGGAGGGGACGCTGGCACTGCTGCTGCTTTGGCGGGTTGCTTTTCCGCCGACGGTTGGCTCTTGGGTTTGGTTCCTCTCTTGCCAACCGTCTTCCATTCTCCCTCCTTTTGCTCCGCCGGGCCGTTTTTTGGTTGTGCCGGTTTTTCCGGCTTTTCTGCTGTAGTAGCGGCGGCGGCGGCGGTCGTCTGCGGAGGTTGGGTCTTGGGTGCCGGATTCTTGGTGGGGCACTCCCTGGCTACGTGGTTGGAGTCTCCGCAGACCCAGCAGAAGGGCTTCCTGCCCTCCACGACGACGTAGATCCTTCTCCCCCTGCAGTTGATGATGTTGGGGATTTTGGCCAACTTTTCGCGAGCGACCGTCGCCTGCAGGATGAAGTCGCCAGTCAAGAAGCCCTGCTTCGAGGTGAGCGCCTTTACTTCCTCGACCCTGCCGTACTGAGTGAAAAAGAAAACCCCGACATGGTCTGGTGAGATGTCCATGGGCACTCCGTGCAGGGTGATCTTGGTTCTGCGCGTGCCCATGTACTCAGTTTCCAGTAGCAGGGTCTTGGTCTGCATGGTGGTGCCGGCCAGTTTTCTGGCCTCGTCGGCGGTGCTGAGCAGGACGTCCCACGTGGCGTAGCTGCGCCTAGCCACCATCTTGCCGTTGATTTTGAGGGCTTTGATGGCCTCCTCTATGGCGTCCCTGCTGACTCCGATGAGTTTGTGGCTTTTCAGGTCCTTGGTCAGCAGGGAGAGGAGGATCCTGGGCTCGATCTCGCTCAGCGTTTCGGGTATCGGGAGGATTTCCGCTCCATTCACGTACTCGGCGTACTTGTCCTTGAGGGATTCGTAGTACGCAGCGCCCTTGAGTACTTTCTGGATGGTGCCCTCTTTCCACGCCATGTTGGTGGGTACCGCTGCTGCTGGTTTCTGCTGCACAACTTCCGCCGACGTGGAGGGAACTGGAGATACTGGTGCCGCCGGTAGTGCCGGTAGTCTCGGTAGTCCAGGTAATCCGGGTGCTTCGGGTGCTTCTGGTGCGGGGGGTGTTGGTGTAGCTGGCGGTAAGCGCCAGTCCCCCTCCGTGCCTCCCACCGACGCCATGGTGAGAGGAGTGTTGTTATCCGGCCCATCGGAGGCCATGCCTCCTACGTGGCCTTACACCGGACAACTGCTTCCCGGTGTTTCGCGTTCCGAAGAACACTACTTTTACGCTGGCCCGAGCAATAAACTCGGGCTGGAAAACAGTTGCCCAAGACACAAAGCAATGGCAAATATCACTGCGGAACAAATGCTACGCTTTGAGCTTCTTATTACAGAACAACACAATACAACACAAAATCCCGGGTGGGAAGTGGCTGGTTTTATTTATTTGTAAAATACAAATTGTGGCTCAAGGCCGAAAGGTGGGAGGGGGAAAGAAAAACTCGGGTTGGTCTTCAGTACTCTATCCTATACCTAGCTAATCAGAATCACGACCCATACATGCGTTACAATGTTTCTCATTCACCATAAGAATTTGTCCATCACCACTCTTACTTATCATGCACCAAAAAGTCGCAAAAAATAACATACCGAGGACCTACAAAACGCCCCAAATGTGTATATAAAAATTTGTGAATATTTACAATAGTTTGCAAAAAATAACTTTAAAAATTTTTTTCATGAAATGGAATGTCATGATGGGCAGGGGTATGAAGAAAACAAAAAGTTCCCAAAACATAAAACAATTCAAATAAATGCATATACATCATGTTAGTAAGACCCAAACACACCCTCAAAAATAAAGAGGCCGCTGTATTCTGCCTTGAAGGACAAAATCAAGGAGCTCTCTTCCTAAAGGGGGACTGGGGAGGCTGGGCAAAAAAATGAGTTGGACTGGAGAATATAAGACTGACCCAGCCGAGAATCAAAAAATGGGACAAAAATAACAGTGGACAATGGGAATCTCGAACTGGGTCATAACAAAAGCAATGGAGCCGGGAACAGGCTAGGACAAACACATGCACTCACATTAACTAGGTACACAAAAGAACTTCTTACCTAAACCACGGGAGGGGTTCCAACGGAATCCACCCCGATGCGCCTAGCAGATCTAGAAGAGAAAATCAAGGCTAGCCCCGGTCACGCGAACCAGGCTCGCTGCATTTATCCACCTTTCACCGAAGTCTGTCGGGTGCAGTCGTTTCCGTTCAGTTCTAATCTTCATTTTGAGCTGGTGCTCAAAATATCGGATTAGATCCTGATCCGAAAGACGGCCTCCCCGCAAGACTTCCTCCAGACGCGTCATCCAAATCACCATTCTAGCCGTGGCCAGTAGCGACAGAAACACCATCCGTTTCACTCCAGAGTACGGGGGCGACACATTGTCCACAGCGTATGCGCGATCAATGAGCACGAGCTCTCGCGGCGCGATACGAGCAGTCAACTCGCCGACATGCTCCCACAACGGGCGAACGCGCGAACAATGGAAGAAGGCGTGCGCAGACGTCTCCTTGATTCCAAGGTTGCAACGTTCACAATCTGGCAAATCCGCCAGGCCCATTGCGAAACGCCTGTCATTGAGCGACAAGCCATTCCGAGCCAATCGCCAGGTGAGAGAGAACTCAGAGTTGCTGAGCCAATCCGCACCCGGCGCCCAAGACCAATGAGAGCGGTACTCCACTCTCGACATGCCGAGCTTACTGCACAGCTTATCCTTCACGGCACCCTCCACTAATCCCCGATAGAAGATTTTCCTAGGCTGTGAAAGGTCACTGGACCGTGGAATGGCCTGTAAGGCCGCCAGACATTCGAGCAGGAATTTCGGTCGCACCCAAGGCCTGACGGTCAGCCAAAGGGTCGGGGGGGTGATGGTAAGGCAAGGGAACATGTCCCTCACTACCCCCGCAAGCAACCGATCTTCCTCCAACGCGCGCCTGAGAAATGCCAACCTCGAAGCGAGCACGTGGCTCCTCAAGTGTGGCATTCCCCAGACCCCCTTGACACGGACGGAGGTAACAGGCTCCTTTGCTGACCATGTGTTTGCGTCCTCTCCACAGGCAGGAGAATAGCAAACGCTCGAGCGCCTTCTCATGATCATCGCAAAGGGGAAGTACTGACAGTCGGTAAAGGATCATGGGAAAGAGGTATGTGTTACACACCTCCGCCAAGCCCTTCACGGAGAGACCCCGTCGACGCCAAATCTTGACCGACGCGCCGACCTTTGCCAGTACTTCTGACCAGTTTTTCTCCAGCTGTAAGTCCGGACCGAACCAAACTCCGAGGAGCTTGACCGGCCCGTCCGTCCAGCCGAAGGGCCCCGGGAGGGAAACTCCCTTCCAGGCACCTAACCGCAAGCCGGATGACTTGTCGCAGTTAATTCTGGCCCCTGTCACCTTCTCGTACCGTACAAGCGCCTGTTGTACCGCCTCTATGTCCCTGCGGGAGGACACAAAGGTCGTTACGTCATCGGCGTACGCGGAAACCCTGGCCCGAGCTCCACCAGGGACGGCGATTCCACGTAGGACCGGACTGTGCGTCTCGTCCCTTAGCCGGCGAAGTAGCGGCTCCAACGCCAGGACGTAAAGGAGAGACGACAGTGGACAACCCTGTCGGACCGACCTAGACAGCGCGAAAGCGCCCGACAGCTTCCCGTTCACCTGCACCACAGCCTGGGGGGAGCGATACAGGAGGCTAATCCAGCGGCTGAAGTCGGGTTTGAATCCGGCGGCCTGCAGGACAGCAGCCAGGTAGCCATGGTCAATCCTATCAAATGCCTTGGACTGATCCAAATTGATCAGCGCGGCCTCATCGTCGTCTTCTACGCCCTCTACGATCGTGCGAATCAAGTGCAGGTTGCTCTGAATTGTTCTCCCCTTCACAGAACAAGTCTGATCCGGTTCCCAACAGAGACTCGGCAACTAGCTGCAAGCGATTCGTCAGGATCTTGGCCAGAATCTTTAACTCTGTGTTTAGCAGAGTTATGGGCCTGTAATCGTCTAATTCCCTCCCAACCTTCTTGCCCTTTCTCAACAGCGTGATCACGCCCCTGGTGATCCGACCGGGGATGGACCCCTGCCGAAACCAGTGGTTGAACACGACAGCCAAGATCGGGACAAAAAGGTGCGACATCCTCAAGTACAATTCATAGGGCAAACCATCCAAACCTGGCGACTTGCCTCTGCCGACCTTCTTCAGGGCCACGTAGATTTCGTCCTCCGTAATCTCCCCTTCACAGCTAGCCGCTTCAGCCGGCAAAAGCCGGGGAAAGTCAGCCAAATAGCTGCGAAACTCCTCGTCGCGGAGACCAGGTTCCTTGGTGAAGCGGTGTTCGAAATGCTGCCGGAAAGCCTCGCACATGTCGTCAGTGGACCTTAGGAGATGTCCCTCCGGGTCGCGCACCTCTCGAATGTACCGGTCGCCGGCACGGCGAATTTCTTCCTTGCGCAGTTCCGCGCCCATGTTCACAGCTTCGGAAGACATCTTGCTTAACTTAGCCCTAATTACCTGACCCATGTAGCGCTCGTTAGTCGGGCGCTGCAGGAGGGCCTCCCTGGCTAAGGCTATCTCTAGGGGATCCCCACCAGCCTCCGCCCGGGCGAAATTAGCTCTAAGTGTCTTTGCCTTCGCAGCCTTATCTAGGTTGAGCCGTTGGCTGTATTGCGTGGCGAAAGACCTAATGCTATCCTTAAGGCTAGCCCACCACTTACTCCCAATGACTCGCCCAATTAATGCCCGCTGAACTACTCTAGTCAGCTGGTCACGAAAGTCCCGCCTGTCCAGTAAGGACTGATTGAACTTCCAGTAACCAGCCATTCTAGGCCTAAATTCTAACGCCACCCGGGCACAAACGAGTTTGTGGTCCGAGTAGCCTAGCCAGTGGAACGTTGGACATTCTAAGAAGTCTATGTCGGCTTCTCTCACTAACATCCTATCCAGGTACGCTGATACCCGGGTAGAAGGCCAACTATGCGTCCACGTCCACATGCTCCCATCCGGATGATCGACCCGGTATCTATCGACGAGACCAAATTCGCCGATCAGATCGACCAGGCTGCGATCACCACTCCACCCGCTAGCGCCCCTCCCTCTATCCCATTTGGGGGTTAGGATGGCATTCCAGTCCCCAACTAAGATTAGCCGTGTTGGATTCACCATGAAGGGCTCCAACAGCCGAAAGAAAGAGACTCGCTCACCTTGAACGTTGGGCGCGTAAACCGCAATCAGCCGGAACGTCTTGCTTTTCACTGCAATATCGGCCACGATGAGCCGGCCCTCGGCACCGACATGGACAAGGTCGATCCTCGCGTCCAGGGTACGCTTGACCAGCAAAGAAACTCCTCTGGCATGCCGGCTCCCGTATGCTGAATAGACGACAAAGTCGTTGGACAGCACACACGAGTCGACTTCGCAAACAAAGTGGGTCTCTTGGATCGCGGCGACATCCACGCCGAAGGACAGGAGGTCACGAAGCAGGCGAGCCGCCTTACCCCGATCCCTCAAGCCCCTCGCATTCAAGCTGGCTATCTTGATAGACATCTAGTAGATCTGAAAAGAGAAAACACTTAAACACGAGCGCATACCGGGTAAAAATCATTGGGGGAAAGGACCCCGACGGACTGTCCAAGGGAACCAGTTCCTACATCGGACGTAACCCGTCCGTCATGGACAATGCCGCCAACGTCCGTTGGGGTATGTTAGTTTTACTACCCTATATAACGAGGGGTGGAGTAAAACTGGGAGTCGGCCTGCACAATTTTTCGCCATTTTGCGTAGTTCAGGAGTACCACTCCTCATCATGACGATGTTGGGATAAAGTTTTTCGGCAGCCTCCACGTGATCCCACACTTTTAGGTTGCCCCCTGTAGTCCTGATGAGGGTAATTACCCCCGGGGCGTCGGGGAAGTTGAACGGGTCTTCGGACGACTTGCCGTTGACCTCTTTGAGCTTAAGGAGTGGCTTCAAAAGTGCACGCCTTTGTGCACTCCACTCCCTAGCTACGTCCTTTGAGTCTATTTTCATTAGGGCTTCGCCCCTCGGGAGAGTCTTTTTCTTTCTGGGCTGGGACGTTGTAGGAGAAGGGGTGGGAGTGGGGGAGAGAGTTTTCCTTGGTGTAAGTGGGGTCAGCTTGAAGACCGGGGACTGGGAAAAGGAGAGATGTTTGCTGATTTTTTTGAGGGGGGAAGATGGGAGGCTGCTTGCCTTTTTGGCATAAGTGTCTTTTGGCCTCTCCGGAGACCCGGGTAGCGAGACGGCTGCATGCGTCTTCCTGTCGCTGCTTCTGCTCCTCCGCTGCATCTTGATGCTGTGTTGCTGCTGCTGTTCTTCCTCCTC
>JBBBDQ010002613.1:0-140000 GCA_037127315.1 Ascarosepion bandense
CTTCATCTTTGATGGTATTGTCCAACATTCACTTCCATATTGAAGAACTGACATCACATATCAATCCAGTACTCTCTTACTAGTTTCTAGCAAAATTGTCCTGTTTCTTAATACCTTATTCAACTTCTGGAATGCATCCTTGTGCTTTTGGATCTCAGGAATATATATGTATAGAAACTGCTGTGATCATAAAGTGAGGGGTCACTGTATATATTGATTGTAATATGGAATTGATCCCCCACTTTATATCCATTTCAGTTGCTTCAAGTTTTTCCTTCATCTTTGATGATATTGTCCAGCATTGACTGCCATATTGAAGAACGGACATCACATGGCAATCCAGTACTCACCTCTTTGTTTCTAGTGAAATTGTCCTGTTTCTTAATACTTTACTCAGCTCATGGAATTCATCCTTGTGCTTTTGGATCTCAGGAATAAAAATGTATAGAAACTGCCGAGGTCACAAAGTGAGGGGTCAGTTTATATATTGATTGTAATATGGAACTGATCCCCCACTTTATGTCCAGTATACTTCTGTAGAACCACATTTCAGTTGTTTCAAGTTTTTCCTTCATCTTTGATATTATCCAACATTCACTGCCATATTGAAGAACGGACATCACATGGCAATCCAGTACTCACCTCTTTGTTTCTAGTGAAATTGTCCTGTTTCTTAATACTTTACTCAGCTCATGGAATTCATCCTTGTGCTTTTGGATCTCAGGAATAAAAATGTATAGAAACTGCCGAGGTCACAAAGTGAGGGGTCAGTTTATATATTGATTGTAATATGGAACTGATCCCCCACTTTATGTCCAGTATACTTCTGTAGAACCACATTTCAGTTGTTTCAAGTTTTTCCTTCATCTTTGATATTATCCAACATTCACTGCCATATTGAAGAACCTACATCACATAGCAATCCAGTACTCTCTACTTTGTTTCTCGCGAAATTTTCCTGTTTTTTAATACTTTACTCAGATCCTGGAATGCATCCTTCTGATTTTGGATCTCAGGAATATATATGTATAGAAACTGCTGTGACCACAAAGTGAGGGGTCACTTTATATATTGATTGTAATATGGAACTGATCCCCCACTTTATACCCAGTATGCTTCTGTAGAACCACATTTCAGTTGTTTCAAGTTTTTCCTTCATCTTTGATGGTATTGTCCAGCATTCACTGCCATATTGAAGAACGGACATCATATAGCAATCCAGTCCTCTCTTCTTTGTTACTAGCAAAATTTTCCTGTTTCTTAATACTCTGCTCAGCTTCTGTAATGTATCCTTGGCCATGCCAATTCACCTTTGGATTTCAGTGTTGCACATTCCGTCTTCTGCACTTCTTTTTTTACTTCTCTTAAATTCATATCAAATACCTGACTGAATAACACTCTACCTAGAAGCTTGTACTGGGTGAACTTCATTTAAAAAAAAATCCAGGAAAGGCATGAATCAAACATCCCTGATATTTTAACTGCACATGTACTGACAGCTAAATGCTTGCCATATCCATTGCCACTCTTGACAGGGTGGAAAATTGTGAAAGAAGCCAGAATTCAAATTACATAAATAATGAGCACAGTCGGTCTGGAATGGAATGTCATTTGGGAATCAATATTGGGGAAAGTTAGATTAAAAGATCAAGGCTTGAGGCTTATTAGAATGAAGATTCAACCCCCAAATCTTCACTGGTCTGCCTTGAGAACAATTCTCTCTCTTGTGAAGAGATTGGTTTCTGTTATTTGTTCTCTCAGGCTAATTCTTGAAACCATCATAATGAACTTTTGTAATGATGTAGTATTAAGATAATAAAAATAATAATAATAATAATAATAATAATAATAATAATGTCACACTTGAGCATAGTACCCATAAAAAATAAGGAGATCATTTATATATGAATCAACTATTCTGTTCACTATAGTTTAGATCAAAAAGTCCCTTTTGAGAATTTCTGCATTACACCAGTGTATTTAGTGAAAAGTGTTACACATACACAGTATATATATATATATTGATTGATTGTTTAATACTTAGTTTTTGGTCATAATGGGTTAGACCAGTACACATTTGTATTAAAAAGTTTTTGATATATTTTTATTGTAGAACTTTTGAATATTTTCCATTTTTAAACAAGTTATTTCGCTACACAAGTTTCTACCATTAGAGGTGTCTTCAGACGATTTTTAATAATATATATATATATATATATATATATATATATATATATATAAACTTATTTATAAATGGAACTTTGTCTGTGTATGTGTGTGTGCTGTCTGTGTGTGTGTGTGTCTATTACCTATAGACTCAGAAACGGCTGAACCGATTTTCTTGAAAGTTTACACAGATGTACTATAAGTGTCTGTGAGTGTTCTTAGCTAGGTTTTGTGTTGAGGCACCCCCAATAAATATCGAAAATTGATAATCGAAAAAATCGGGTGATAGAAGGAGTGGTCCTATTTTAATCAAATTTCATACACTCATAGACAAAGACATAAGAAATGATATTCAGATGTTTCAAGGTTGTAGTTCTTACAATAGTGCAGAAAATCAATAATATATATATATATATATAAAAGGCAAGATGTCTGTGTGTGTGTATGTTTATCTGCCTGTATATCTGTATTTTTTCAGCCCATTTATTTTAGTTTTTGCTTCGGGTTTGGCTCTAAGTAGGTATAATTGTAGTTCTTAGTCTCAGCCATGATACCATTTACTCAGAGGACTTATTTAGCCTTTAAAATAACTGAAATTTTAAATTTTATATTTTACAATTTTAAAATAAGGAAGGAGTCTTTCATCCTGGTTTGTATAATTCTAAAATATATTTTCTGATGTGTTTACATCTGAACATTATTTCAGATCTTTCATTTTGTAATTTTTTTCTTTCTGGAAATAATATTATGGCTAGCTTTTCTTCTAGGCACAATCTGCAGACATTACTGTCAAAGATACCAAAAGGTTGAAACCAAAGTCACGCAATCAACCGACTTGCAAATGAAAATATTTGAAAGCTCTACATTATATATGTATTGAGCACATTTTAAGACAACTGTATACTGGTCTAATTGAATTTTTACCAATAACTGTTTAATAATAATACTTATTAATAATTATATATATATATATATATATATATATTTTTTCAAATGAAACTCCAAAAACAAAGTCTGTTGCATGGTCATTTTGGCACGAAAAATCTTGCTTCATTAGCAACGATCAAAATCAAAATTTAATTGTAAATATGAGACAAAAATTCACATTCCAGAAGATCACTCAAAATAATTCCATACACAGGAAGTTTACATTAAAAGAAAAAAGAAAGTAAATAAGAAAAATAAAAATTTTTCATCTAGACATTGTATCGGAGGATAGGGAAGAAAGGGAAAAAAGAGACAGAGAAAGAGAAAGAGGTTCAAGACTCAATCATAGAAGAAGACTTTTAAATTACATCTGTATTAAAATATCAAAATTAAACCTTATAACAGGAGTGGAAATGTTGGAAGGAAAGGAAAAAGAAAAATGGGGTAGATAGGGGAAGAGTTAAAGGAGAAAAAAGGAGGAAAAAAGAGGAAGTGAAAAAAGGTTATTACACACTCATGATGCAGGAAGAAATATTTATAAAAAATACAATCCTTTCTCAACAAAACAACAGGAAAATCCCAAGGCATGTACACAGACACATGAAATTCGAATGCGAAAACACATACACACACACTAAATTCAAATAGTATCCCCAAAGCAATAAAAAAAATTAGATGAGCAGAGAAAAAATTGCTGAAAACAATTGAAAAAAAAAATTCTTTTCAGACAAGGAAGGCACCAGAAGAAACTTCATGTACGAGTGTGAAAAAAACCCCAACCCACACACATCAACTCTCTGACCTGGTTTGTCACCACTTGACTTATGTATTTATACACGATACCCTGGCCATCAAAAAAGCAAATGGATCTCAATATGTGAAGTCACAAGTTTATTCGCCTGAAAGGAGTCACGTGTAGCGTGTCTCGTCACAAATACCATTATGGATACTTAATGTATAAAAAAAAAAAATAATAAAAAGCAAGTAATATAAATGAAAATAATAACAACAATAAATCTAGCCTTTAAACAAAATGTTCACGGCTTCTCGCACTCTTTATTATATATATATATATATATATATATATATATATGGTGTAAACGATAAATTGGCAGTTTGAGATCTCAGACTTTAAACCTTGATAAAGAAGGGACATTTAAAGACATTTAAGATTTGTGTATGTTTATTTTACTGTTTTATTAAATACAAACATTTTATTCTATGTGTCCACCTTCTGCGTCCACAACTTGCTGAATGCGAGCACTAAAAGCACGACAGGCCTTGACAGCTGACTCTTTCTTGATAGTGCAGAATGCTCGCCTTATGGAAGTCTTCAGGGAGGCCACACTGTTATGGGGGCGAGCATTAGAGACTTTCTCAAAATTGCCTCATAAGCAATAGTTGCAGGGGTTCAAATCTGGGAAACTAGAGGGCCAGATATTTGAAGGCACAAAAAGTGGCAACTCTCTCTTCAATAAGGTCTGCACTGTTTTTGACCCATGAGCAGGTGCAGAGTCCTGGATGAACATCACTTTGTTGGGATCATAGTTCTTCTTAATCCAGGGAAAGAGAACTTCCTCCAGAATCTTCAGATATTCCGCCGTATTGATCTTCAGGCCCACTTCTATGAAGTGAGGGGACATGACTTTCCCATCGCTGGCAACAACTGCAAACACCATGACAGAGGCAGGGTGTTTACTCTGCATGACTAAAGGAACACAAGAAGGGTCAATGGTGATAACTCTCGAGTTTCTGCGGTTGGCAACTTTGTCTACCACGAACATTTTCTTGTCCACAAAAATGCGAAGGGTACCACCATGGTGTTTCAGGTGATTGAGTAGCAAGGAGCTTCTCTCTTTACGAATGGTCTTAGATTTCACTGTAAGAATGTTACAACGTTGTCTGCAATATGACTTCATCCCAAGATCTTTCCGTACTGCATTAGAAATGGTCATTTTTGGTCACATTCCGCTTTTACGCCAGGTCAGCCATTGACTGTGATGGATTTGCTGCAATGGATTGTTTCAAGCCACTGAGAAACCTTCTGGTGTGGATTTTATCACTTCTCGGACCGTGAGCCTTCCTTTGCATGTCTTTACCTTCCCTTAAGTTTGCTACAACACGATAAACAGACCTAGGAGCAAAGCCAGTGTCTCTGATAATGTCAGACGTCTTATGCCTGGCGCGGAACAATTCAGCAATAACCATTCTTGGTTAAATTCTACACTGGCACTCATTTTGTTAATATTTTTAGGTGGCTAATCTGGACTTAAGACTCTAACATTTCAGATTGATAATGCCACTTTAAAAAACCTAAATTGTGGATTGAAATTAGTGCCAATTTATCGTTTACACCCTATATATATATATATGTGCAGGTTTTATTGAAAATGGCAGACAAGGTATTATCATTCAGTTTTTTTCCATAATTTTTCATGTGTTCTTACAAATTTTTCTTTTCAGAACTCAAATTATATAAGAATTATTTAAAGGTGCAACATCAATCTTCTTGTCAATGATATTGACAAGAAAATTGACATTGCACATTTCTGACCACAGCTCTATCTGATCTTATTTAAACACACATAGAGCTCTACTAAGACCTATATGTGATATACTTGTTGACAATAAACACATAATAGCAAAATGCAAAAGAAGATTAAAAATAATGGAGGCATTACTAATAAGAAAGAGAAATCCTACACTTAATAACATCAGTTATGAACATGGTAACAATGTGCTGACTGTGTTCAGAACATAACAAACACATGACCCTCTATGCATAAACTTTGTACATGTCTATGTACAAGTAAAATGAAATTCATCCTTGATAATGGCTAAATGTGTTGCCAAAAGCATTTGAAAGTACAAAACCTTTGGACAATTCTTATATGAGTTTTGAAAAGTGAAAAATCATAAGAAAATTATAGAAAAGACTTAATGATAATACTTTGTCTGTCATTTTCAATGAAACCTGCATAAAATGAAACCTGGATAAAAGAGAAATTAATGACCAAATACACAATATATATATATATTTAAATTGTATGTATTTTGGCAGCATTTTTTCATTAATACAAGTTTCATTGAATGATATAGACAAGTTCTGTCTATTTATTTTGTGTAAGATCCTTTCGTATGATCTGATTAGCTTGATAGTGTTGTCATGGAAAGACGACAAGAAATCGCAATAATTGTTGATTTTCTCTGTATAACTCCACTCTGTTAATAATAATTTAAATGTTCTATGTTCATTGTATATTAAATGTTCATCCTTTGATAATGGCTTATGTAAGCCGAAAGCTCATGCCCGATAAAAAAATCAACAATTACTGTGATTTCTTGTCTTTCCATGACAACACTATCAAGCTAATCAGATCATGCGAACGGATCTTACACAAAATAAATAGACAGAACTTGTCTATATCATTCAATGAAACCTGTATTCATATATACATATATTGCATTCATAAAAAAAATGTATATATATATATATTTAGTGTATCAAGGCAGCAAATAATTTTCTAAACATATGCTGTTAAATATAAGAGACAATGAATGTCTATTATGTTTAATCATGAGCCGTTCTAAACGTCGTATTTTGGCTTCAATTTCAGTTGACAATAAAGACAAAAGTTCTCCAACATTTGGATAATTTTTTATTAATTTGCTTCTAAGCTTTCAGCTCACATGAGCCATCTTCAGAGAGGTTATTTAGACTGTAATACAATAACATCTACCATCACCGACGATTTTATTTTGTGTTGACATAAAACTCTGCTTGGCAACGGCAATAGTTACCAAAAATAATAAACGCAGTTCGCAAATTTGCAATGCGGTTTTATGACGTCACACTGCATGATAGCATGAAATGACAACAAAACCATGTAGTCAAATGCAATGTAATATGTTATTTCCGGATTTAAAGTTGATTTTATTGAGTGTTGGTTGTTAAAGATTTGATGTACATGGCCTCCAATATCTGCAGGTTCCTCTTACTGTGTGTATGAGTAAAGGATCACCATATTGTTGACCAAAATCTGTCTGATATTACCTACATGTTTATGTTTTTTCAGAGGAATGTTGTTTAATTGTACTCTGATCAGAAAGATGACATGTAAGTCTACGGGAGAGCGTGGTTGTAGTAAAACCAATATATGTACTGGGTTTTTTATTAGTATCAGAGATGCAATCTCTGAATGGGCATGTAAATTGGTACACTACATTGGTTTTTTGTAGAGAATTTAGTTTAGTGCTTGTAGGGTTATTAGAGACTATGAGGTCAATATGTTTAGAATATATATATATATATATATATATATATATATTTTTGTTTTTTTCATTTATAAATGAGTTATTTCACTACCTTGGTTTCTACCATGACTGGTTTCTTCAGGAGATTTTTAATAACTTTTTTATAGCTATTTTTAATAGTTATTAAAACTTTTTAATAGTTATTTTTAATAGTTATTAAAAATCACCTGAAGACACCACTTATGGTAGAAACCAAGGTAGTGAAATAACTCGTTTATAAATGAAAAATATTCAAAAGTTCTACAATATAATTGTATAGAACACTTTTTAATACAAATGTGTACTGGTCTAACCCTATCAGAACCAAAAACTAAGTATTAAATAATCAATATATATTGTAAGAAGGTTAAAGAACATGTAGATTTAAACCCACTGTTCAAGCATTTACTTTTATAAAGAGTGCTCGATACAGAGTAGAGATTTTTTTTTTTTTAATCATTTCACCCCAAGCAAGGCGGAAACGCCACTGATGTGCAGGGGGCTACATAAATGTAAAAAGATTAATTAGAAAAGAGTGAGGAGTACAAACTAGTTAGAGAGGAACAATAGAAAGCTGAGAAAGCAGGTGTGATGACAGATACATAGGTGGAGAGAAAGGGAAGGTTTTATATTGTATTAGTTGTTACAATGGTTTAAGATAGTATCACTACACAAAATGTTCACGTTTCGAAGCAGACCCGCTCCTCTTCGGGTGATATGTGGAACTAAAAATAAATGGTGAAAATGATTTTTTTTGAGAATGTGAGATGTAAGTGGTAGTTGTAGGGAATAGAATTTTGTGTGTCTAAACTAGTCCATCAGCAGTTTGTAACCATAAAGATACACATTTGGGTTAGGAGGGAGAGCAGGATGGCTTAGATCTGGACAGGTCACTTTTTTATTTTTGTCTGGATAAACTTTATAGTGGGACCTTAAATTTTTTAAATGGGTAGACAATTTTTATTTGACTACCATCTATGAGTACATGGGATAGGAAGTTTAGAATTTGGGTTGAATGATTGGAGTATTTTTAGTTATATTGTGTTTCGAGCAACGTTTTAGTATTGTATGGGTTTTTATTTTATTAATATAATATTGATTTTTTTATTTTGTGGATGAAACATAGTTATTAATTAAATTTTGAAGATTATTTTGTTTCAATAAGGTATCTAGTGGTATATATATATCCTGAAAACAGTAACTACTCCTGCATATATGCATCGCTCATTCAATAATGAATTAGAGCACTATGGCTATTGGGCATGTATAATGATATAAGCACTAAAAAGTTTGCCTTCTTCTACTGAACACTCGTAGCCCAGAGGTAGAATTGCCGACTGACGCCAATTCGGTCGGGTTTCAATCCTGGGTTAGAAGGCAATCGGAGTCTAACTGTACTGATGAGCAGTGATACAGTGAAACATATCTGTCTGCAGATGACTATAGTATATATATATATATATATATATATATATATATATATATACATACATTTATTTATCTGTAAATTCAAATCACATTTAGTGGGGGATAGCTATTTCAACATGTCAGTTTGAGACATGCATTGTCAACTACAGTCAAACAAAGAATGGAGAAAAATTCTTGTACCGAAAGCAAGGGTTACTAAAAGAAAGAGTGAGGAATGTTAGTTATGCTAGGGTCAAGCAAAGGAGAATCATAGTAGTAATTTTCTTTTGGTACTGGAAGGCAGGTGGTTTGACCATTGAGTCAGGGGTAGTAAGTAGGAAAAAGGATGAATTAATTGGCAAGTGTCGCCACTATAGTAAATTTAAATTTCACGTATTGTCTCCTTCTATTTTACGTAATATATTTCGCCTCTTACATAGATTATAATTTAAATTTGGTTAATCTGAAGCTTTTTTTCAGCAAAGTAACATTGTTGAACTGCAACTGAAATCCGCTGAGAAAAACTATCACTAACAGAACCCGACCAAGGAAGACACAGGTTCATAGGACACTTGGGACTGTTGCTGGTTTAAAATGAAACAATTATAAGAGAAATAAACGCTTTACCAGGATTTGTCATTGGCGACCAACAATCCGATACGCGGATGACATGGTATTGATAGCAGACATGGAAAAGAAAATGCAGGTCCTTCTACAGAAGTTATCAAAAGAAGATGAAAAAAAAGATTGAGCACAAACCTCAAGAAAACTGAATGTATGGTCATCAGCAGAAAGAGGAGACCAATATGCCAACCGCAAGTTGGAGAATCTAAAATAAAACAAGTAAAAAATTCAAATACCAGGGAAATGTTTTGACAGAGGATGGAAAATGCGACATGAAGATTTAAAGACGTATTGGCATGGCCAAAGACACATTTCAGAAGCTAAGCAGAGTACTGAGAGACAGGAAAATCCCATTAAAAACAAAGAAAAGAGTGCTGGATTGCAATGTGATATCTGTCCTTCTGTATGAAAGTGAATGCTGAATGATCTCATCAAGGATGAGTGAGAGTCTTGAGGCAGCAGAAATGTGGTTTTACAGAAGGATCGATAGATAGATAGATAGATAGATAGATAGATAGTGAAGAGTGCTGAATTGCTATGTGATATCTGTCCTTCTGTATGGAAGTGAATGCTGAATGATCTCATCAAGGATGAAGGAGAGGCTTGAGGCAGCAGAAATGTGGTTTTACAGAAGGATGCTGAGGATACCATGGACAGAGCACGTGTGCAACGATGAGGTGTTGGAAAGGATGCAAACGAGAAGAAAACTGATAATAAATATCAGGACGATACAAATGAGGTTCTTGGGACACGTAATGAGGAAGGAAGGCCTAGAGAACTTGATACTCCCAGGTTGGATAAAGAAAAGAAAAGACAGGGGGAAGCAATACAAGACATATTTGTTAGGTCTGAGCAAATGGTTGATGAAGCGGGGATTAGAAGAGATACCAAGAGAAAAATTATTGAGAGTGACAAGTGACAGAGTCAAGTGAAAGTCTATGATCGCCTACGTCCTGAAGGGACAAGGCACATGAAGCAGAAGAATTATTACAGAGTTGTAGTAATATATCTGTGTTTATCATCTAACTTAATTTTAGATTACATCATCAAGGCTCTATGGGTAAGGGTCTTAATTAAATAAATTTTACGTTTTTAGGGACAAAAAGAGTCCCATCTGGTAGACAAACCAGTAAACTTTGGCTTTTGGTAAACAGTTAGAAAACCAGAAGATCTGCTCGCCAAAACATCAAGAAATGGAAATGAAGAATCAGTTTTCTTCTCTTGTGTAAATTTTAAAGCTAGATGCATATTGTTAAGGAACAAAAGGAATTGGTTCGCTTCAATTTCATCGTTAAAGAGACAAAAGGTGTCATCTATGTAACAGAAATAAACATCAGATCTATTAAATTCAGATAATGCACTCTCCTCATGGAATCCAACAAAGATATTTGCTAAAATGGGTCCCAAAGGAGAACCCATTGAAACTCCATCAATTTGCCTATACATAACGCCATCAAAGCTAAATTCAATAGAAATTGTGGCAAATTGCATCAGCTTGACAAATACCTCCTCAGGAATAATGGGAGGTGACAACTGAATATGATACAAGGCATCATCACATATATCAATAGTTTCAGGTAAAGGGATGCAAATAAAAATGCTAGAAATACCATAAGAACGCATAAATTTGTTGGTTGACGGATAATGCTGTATAAATTTGAAAATCTCTAACAAATTTTTAATACGAAATTTTTTATACCATTCCAAAACATGCTGTAATATGGTCACAAGCCATTTAGCCATGCCATGTTGGGAAGACCCTATCATAGATAAAATAGGTTTCAATGGGACACCATCGTTATTTCTTAGACAAACTATAGATATGAGGACCAATGGAACCCGTGGGTCTAATTTTGTTAAAAATTTCAGTGGGTAAAACCCTACATTTAACCTATTTAAGTAGCCATATTTTAGAAATTAGCCTCAAAAAATATTGTAGAGTCATATTTGGCTTAACTGATTAAATTTGGAAGTATCTTCAAGGATAGTCATCATCTTGTTAACATAATCTTGGTAATCAACACCCGAGCCTTTTTCTGATTTTGTAATAACTACAGATTTATTACACCGAAGTGAATTAATAATTTTATATTGCTCTCTGTTCAATTTAGACTCATTAAATGAAACAGGAGTATCTGCGTAGTAATGTGCGATATCATTAAGTTTAGCCTTATAATCTCTGATTTTGCTGACTGAATCAAGTTGAAGACCCGCCAACTGTGTAATGATGATGGTATTATATTTGTATTATTGATGAGTATGTTATGGATACAGTTTGGTAGGCCTCCATGCATATTTAAATGATATGTAATAGAGCTATGGTCAGAGAAATGTAACGAGAGTCTTCTTGTAAAACATGTAGTAGTATATCCAATGTATTATTTATGAATCTGGAACAGTCAGTCAGTTAAGTGCCATACGTAATACACGCTTTTGGTGATCATGTCTCAAAAGAGACATGACTGACTGGGCAGAAGTTTATCCCACAGTAGGTTGCTATTGCTTTCTGCAATAGATTGGTTGCCAGCCAAGGCTATAGAACCCAATCTATCCTGTTATTTGACTCATAGCTAGAGGGTGTTGAAATGTAGTAATTAATGGGGAATCAGTTTATTACTTCATAACAATAGAAAACCGATCCCCCACTTTAATCAGCCTTAATCATGTCTCCAACTATTATACTCAGTTAAGTGCCATACATGATAAACACTTTGGGTTATCATATCTCGAAAGAGACATGACTGACTGGGCAGAAGTTTATCCTGCAGTAGGTTGCTATTGCTTTCTGTGGTAGACTGGTTGCCAACCAAGGCTATAGAACCCAATCTATCCTGTTATTTGACTCATAGCTAGAGAGGGAAGAAATATATTATTAAGTAGTAATTAGTGGGGAATCAGTTTATTATTTCATAATAATAGAAAACCGATCCCTCACTTTCTGCCCAAAGGGAGCCTTAATCATGTCTCCAACTATTATATTCAGTCAGTCAATTAAGTGCCATACGTGATACATGCTTTGGGCAATCATGTCTTAAAAGAGACATGACTGACTGGGCAGAAGATTATCCCGCAGTAGGTTGCCATTGCTTTCTGCAGTAGACTGGTTGCCAGCCAAGGCTATAGAACCCAATCTGCTCTATTATTTGACCCATAACTAGAGGGAAGAGATGGGTTAATACCTTTCCCAAGGGTATTTCTGCATAAGTAAATGCAAGGAATTCAACGTGGAATTCGAACTCGGCTCCTTGATTTCTCATTCTGAGTTGATATCCACTGCACCACAATGCACACAGGTTTTAAAGGACATTGAAATTTGAAAAAAAATGATGGTTTGCTGCAATTTAAATCTTGCATTATTAATTCTTCACTTAATGATATTAACTATGAATTATATAAAAAAAAAACTTGACTACATCACCTTGTCTGTCGTTTTTAACAAAAATTGTATAAAAGAGGGATTGCTTCCTAAATACACAGTATGTGTGTGTGTGTATGTGTTTGTATGTGTCTGTGTGTGTATGTGTGTATGTATGTGTGTATGTGTTTGTATGTGTCTGTGTGTGTATGTGTGTATGTATGTGTGTGTGTGTTTGTATGTGTCTCTGTGTGTATGTGTGTATGTATGTGTGTGTGTGAGCTTGTATGTGTCTGTGTGTGTATGTGTGTGTGTGTGTGTGTTTGTATGTGTCTCTGTGTGTATGTGTGTATGTATGTGTGTGTGTGAGCTTGTATGTGTCTGTGTGTGTATGTGTGTATGTGTGTGTGTGTGTTTGTATGTCTCTCTGTGTGTATGTGTGTATGTATGCGTGTGTGAGCTTGTATGTGTCTGTGTGTGTATGTGTGTATGTGTGTGTGTGTGTTTGTATGTCTTTCTGTGAGTCTGTGTGTATGTATGTGTGTGTGTGAGCTTGTATGTGTCTGTGTGTATATGTGTGTGTGTGTGTGTTTGTATGTGTCTCTGTGTGTACGTGTGTATGTATGTGTGTGTGAGCTTGTATGTGTCTGTGTGTGTATGTGTGTATGTGTGTGTGTGTGTTTGTATGTGTCTGTGTGTGTATGTGTGTATGTATGTGTGTGTGTTTGTATGTGTCTGTGTGTGTATGTGTGTGTGTGTTTGTATGTGTCTGTGTGTGTATGTGTGTGTGTGTTTGTATGTGTCTGTGTGTGTATGTATGTATGTATGTGTGTGTGTGTTTTGTATGTGTCTGTGTGTGTATGTGTGTATGTATGTGTGTGTGTGTTTGTATGTGTCTGTGTGTGTATGTGTGTATGTATGTGTGTGTGTGTGTGTGTATGAAATAGCAATATATAAATTTGTATATATCATGAACAATTTTTATGGAAAGATGTATGACTTGTATAACCTTAGTTTTTGTAATGTTATATTGAAGGGAACTTTTAGTAACTATTAATGAACTATAATTATATATTTCGCTATCTTCATGTAAAGTCATCATGCGAAACAAATCTTTCAAATAATCTACAAGAATGTTCTCAGAATAACTCTCCGGAGTTATTCACTCGGAAACAATCTCCTTAATGATACACAACACCGGAGGGGCTTACAGCCATATCATGTTGAATACACCTGTTCTTGCTCGATTACCAAAGTTAAGCAATGTTGAACCTGGTCAGTACTTAGATGGGTGACCACTTGGGAATACCATTTGAATACACCAGTTCTCGCTCAATTACCAAAGTTAAGCAACGTTGAACCTGGTCAGTACTTAGATGGGTGACCACTTGGGAATGCCAGGTGCTGTAAGCGTTTAGTGACGTATGTGCATGCTTATGGCCATATCATGTTGAATACACCTGTTCTTGCTCGATTACCAAAGTTAAGCAACGTTGAACCTGGTCAGTACTTAGATGGGTGACCACTTGGGAATACCAGGTGCTGTAAGCGTTTAGTGACGTATGTGCATGCTTATGGCCATATCATGTTGAATACACCAGTTCTTGCTCGATTACCAAAGTTAAGCAACGTTGAACCTGGTCAGTACTTAGATGGGTGACCACTTGGGAATACCAGGTGCTGTAAGCATTTAGTGACGTATGTGCATGCTTATGGCCATATCATGTTGAAAAAACCTGTTCTTGATCGATTACCAAAGTTAAGCAACGTTGTACCCGGTCAGTACTTAGATGGGTGACCACTTGGGAATACCAGGTGCTGTAAGCGTTTAGTGACGGATGTGCATGCTTATGGCCATATCATGTTGAATACACCAGTTCTTGCTCGATTACCAAAGTTAAGCAACGTTGAACCTGGTCAGTACTTAGATGGGTGACCACTTGGGAATACCAGGTGCTGTAAGCGTTTAGTGACATATGTGCATGCTTATGGCCATATCATGTTAAATACACCAGTTCTCGCTCGATTACCAAAGTTAAGCATCGTTGAACCTGGTCAGTACTTAGATGGGTGACCGCTTGGGAATACCAGGTGCTGTAAGCGTTTAGTGACGGATGTGTGTACTTATGGCCATATCACGTTGAATACACTGGTTCTCGCTCAATCACCAAAGTTAAGCAACATTGAGCCTGGTCAGTACTTAGATGGGTGACCGCTTGGGAATACCAGGTGCTGT
The DNA here is from genome assembly GCA_037127315.1 of Ascarosepion bandense. Classification (NCBI taxonomy): domain Eukaryota; kingdom Metazoa; phylum Mollusca; class Cephalopoda; order Sepiida; family Sepiidae; genus Ascarosepion; species Ascarosepion bandense. The sequence goes on from JBBBDQ010002613.1 coordinate 15,009, forward strand.
AAGTGTTCAGTGACGGATGTGCGTTGTGGTGCAGTGGATATCAGCTCAGAAATAGAAATCAGTGAGCTGAGTTCAAATTCCACTTGAATACCCTGCATTCACTTAAGCACTGGTACCCTTGGAAAAGGTATTAATCCATTCCTTCCCTCCAGTTATGGGTTAAATAACAAAGGTAGGACTTGGGGACCCTGCCCTTAAAATGAAATCCCAATGAATCTTGATACTTGAAAAGAAAAAAGTATTACTAGACACAAAAACTTATATAAAAACAATAAATTGTTGAAAGAAAAAAAGGTATTACCAGCAATAAAGAAATAAAATTTAGTTGGCAATAAATGACCCGCTAAGTTTGATGTGCCATAAAAACAAAAACAACCAAGCAACAACACCGGAATGATGCACAACATAGAATGGTATGTCTCCCCATCAAGGCGGAATGAGGCACAAGGCTCTTTTATAGTAGGAAATCCAAGCCTTAAAGCCTAGCCAGAAATTTCCCATAGACCCTGCACCTTGTCTAATTTTCCACACATGAAACTCTGCCCTTCTGTTGAGCCTTGTCAAGAGGCTATAGATTGAGTTGATGCGCAACATCAAACACTCTCAGACTTCTATCTGAGTGATTTATATACTAAATATTTATAGTCACATGATCCCAGTATCACAATTCATTCAATGGTTACGTTTATTGCCTGGAGATCTGTGTTCAACCACACATGTCGGTATCAACACTTTCTTCCGACATAACAATGACAAAGTGTAAAAAAGTTTTGTGCACTGTGTTTTGTCCCTTTAGGACTTCATCAGCCCAAGTTTGTTAATGATGATGTGACTACTCATATACACAAATGGGAGACATGGGAATCTTGACATAAAAATTTTAAGTATCTGTCTATATTTCTGAGATGAGGTAGTATTTACAGTATTTACATTATTCAGACTATTGTCCTCATCTTTGTTGCCATTTGTACGACATTTAATAATAGATCATTCTATTTGTCTATATTTTTGAGATGTGGTAGTATTTACAGTATTTACATTATTCGGACTATTGTCCTCATCTTTGTTGCCATTTGTACGACATTTAATAATAGATCATTCTGTTTGTCTATATTTTTGATATGAGCTAGTATTTACAGTATTTACATTATTCGGACTATTGTCCTCATCTTTGTTGCCATTTGTACGACATTTAATAATAGATCATTCTATTTGTCTATATTTTTGATATGAGCTAGTATTTACAGTATTTACATTATTCGGATTATTGTCCTCATCTTTGTTGCCATTTGTACGACATTTAATAATAGATCATTCTATTTGTCTAATTTTTGAGATGAGGTTGTATTTACAGTATTTACATTATTCGGACTATTGTCCTCATCTTTGTTGCCATTTGTACGACATTTAATAATAGATCATTCTATTTGTCTAATTTTTGAGATGAGGTTGTATTTACAGTATTTACATTATTTGGACTATTGTCCTCATCTTTGTTGCCATTTGTACGACGTTTAATAATAGATCATTCTATTTGTCTATATTTCTGAGATGAGGTAGTATTTACAGTATTTACATTATTATGGACTGTTGTCCTCATTTTTGTTGTTTGGGTTAGAGGGAGATAACTCATGACTTCCAGAAGAGGCATTAAACAAAGAATGGAGTTCATATACCCCAGTGATTGTAATAAAGAGTTTGGTTCGAAATTCCTAGCAACTGAAGAAGGCTGGAGCGTACAATGTATGAAGTGCAACAAAGATGAGGACAACTGTCTGAAATATGTAAATACTGTAAAATTTTAAGTTTTAGATATATTTTTGGTATATAATCTATGCCAATTATATATATAGTGATCTAAACCATTATATATTTATCTCTAGCTGATCATATATATATATATATATATATATATATATATATTAGAAAAGGATTAATTCAAAGATGTTGAATGGCCATTTCGATATGAAGATCCCCACGGGGAACGACACATCACCTCAGCAACAGAAGAAAACGATGTCAGTTTTTTTCTTTTCTTATTTATTTGATTTTATTCTATCTTTTTCTTTTTCCTTTTCTTTTTCTTTCCCTTTATGTTTATTTTTATTTTATTTTATTATTTATTTTTTAATTTCTTTGCAATCTATTTAAAAAGGAAAAGTCGACTAATTTTTCTCCAGTTTCTGAAAGGTTTTTTTCTGTTGCTGAGGTGATGTGTCGTTCCCCGTGGGGATCTTCATATCGAAATGGCCATTCAACATCTTTGAATTAATCCTTTTTTAATATATATTTGCTCTGTAATATTTTATTACATGGAGCTCTCTTCCTGTATCAGTTTTTAATATTAAAATAAATTTTTAATATTAATTAGGATCGGGTTTTTTGGAATTTACCTTCCTGCTTTTTTCCCTTGGATTGAAGTATCTGAATTAAAATATATATATATATATATATATATATATATATATATATATATGAATAAAAACCAAAGGAAAACTTATTATCTTTATTCATACTGTCTTCTTACAAATATATGTTAGTTATATCTGAAGTATGTATTTGAATTTGAGTTTTGTTTAATGGCATATCAATCTCTGTAGGTTATTTAATACCAAAAAGGTTGGGTTTTAAGGTATTTTTTTTAATGTTTGGTTACAATGAGAAGGTTGATTTAAATAAATTTTAATGAAAATTTTTTAAAATTCTTTTAGAAAACTGAAAATGTCTTCTACTTTTGCATTCAAAAATGTTTTGCTGAGAATAATTTTCTTTCCTTCAAAAATGTGTTATGGTCAGAATTTTTTCTTCAAAAATGTATTGTTGGGAATATTTTTCCTTCAAAAATGTATATTGTTCTATAAAAGTCTAGTTTTATCTATGTATTTCCATACAAGTGTATTTTTATACTTTCATAGTGTTTTGACCCCATTATGCGGATTAACTATTTGCCCATAGCTGGGACCCTAGCAAGTGCTACCACTCTGGGTCAGGGTGAACCTGAGAACAACAACAATTAAAAGGTGGTTGCTCCTCACAACCTTCCAATCAGAGGCCTTGCTACTGGATGCAGTTTACTGTCATGCCCAGAACCGAAATATATTCATTGGCTCGCAAAAGTCAACACCCACTTTGAAAATTTATATTTTTTGTATAATTTAGCAGGAAAAAACACAATTTTTCAATTTTAATGATTGTTAAATAATAAGCAGATTCATCACACTTTTTTTTATATAAGAATTACATTTTGAAAATTTCACACTGATTCTTAAAATCATATAACTTAGAAAAATGTCTTTGCCCATTTTCTTTCCTGAGTTGGACACCTTGTCAGAGTCCAAAGGTCAATGTACCAAGAAACCATGTGATTGAAGAATTTTGTAGGCAGTTAAATCATCTGATATAGCAAAATAATAGACTGGCTAAGTTTGTTTGTTATGGTAGAACGCACACACACACACACACACACACACACACACACACACACACAGACAAAGTTCCATTTATAAACAAGTTTAGATTCCTATGAATATACATATACATGGAAGGAAAACTCTTTATAAACTGAACACAGAAATTTGTATATAATAATGATAGGTCCCAACTTGGCGGCTCAATTGCAGCCACTTTCTCACGAGTGGGATGTGGCTTCCCTCTGTCCCTTCTACAAATATTTTCATGGCTTCTGCTCCGACGAACTTAAGCCACTGGTGCCGACCCCACAAGAATTTACTTGTGCAACCAGACTGGCAAGAAGGTCCCACCCTTTTACAGTTAGATCAACCAAATGCAGGCAACAATTCTACTCCAGTAGCTTCTTTTCTCACATTTCCTGCCCGTGGAACTCCCTTACATATACTTACATTCCTGATGGCTACAACCTCCAGGAATTTAAATTGCAAGACCAAGAAGGACTTCGCGAGTAAGTGCGAAAAATCTCGATTACAATAAAAGGACTTCATCAGTGTTAGTCAGTCAGAGAGTCAGATGGGAGCCGCGAGACGAAACATCTAAAATGTAACTTCAACTTCAAGCGACTCAGACATTGTCCTCTTTCTCTTTCTCTCTTTCAACAATTACTACTATGAACATTTTGTACAAACTCTTGATACTATTAACTTTCTAATTGAACATTAATTTCTACCAATTCTTGTTATTCCTCCTTTTAATAAATTTCTATTTTGATATGAAAAATGTATATTTTATTCTTACACTATTCCATACAATTCCACATATTCCATCCTGCCGACAGCCAACCTTCTGATGAAAACCTTCTGATAATTCAGATGATGATAATTCTGCATAAAACTAGTAAGCTGTAAGGAGTTCAGTTATGTCTGACACAAGGCCGAATCAAAGAAAAACTAATCAGCTCCCTACGGCTACAAGTATTCTGAATATTAATGTTATTTCTTCCACATTGCTATAATTCCCAAGAAACTTTTCTTAAAGACACTTTTTGAGTAAATAAAACAAATAAAAGAGAATATATTCACTTGCAACAAAAATCAGTGATACTCATTTTTTAGGTTTATAAATGTGCAAAATAGATTCTGTCAAGAAAAACTTCCTGGCCTGACACAGTGACCCAATCTTTTTAGCAGTGGATGATGCTATGGATTCGATGTAGTAATTCTTTTTAAGGTCATTTGAGAGAGTTAGTATTCTGAAGAGAAGTGTTCTTTCTTCCACACTGTGTTATAATTCCCGAGAAACTCTTGTTGTCTGAAAGGCACTTTCTGAGTTGAGCAGAAGCAAATAAAAGAGAATATATTCACTTGCAACAAAAAACACTGATACTTGTTTTTTCTATTTCTGTAACCTTTTTGCATTCACAGGATTACCTGTAAGTTTTAACAAATGCAGCTGCAGTTTTCATTGTACAAGAATTACATGCTGCTTCTCGTTTCCAGAAACGAATTGCACTAAAAGGTGAAGGGGTGTCAAGAAAGAAAATGTCAGCCATTTGTTTGACTTCATCTATGATCTGCTTTAGTTAATTTTTTTTTTTTTGTGTAGACGCTGTGAAATGTCACAAATATTATCAAACAAAATACTTCAGCTCTTTCTGAAGGTATTTTTCTTCATTTCTACTTCCCTGTTGAGTTCTAAAAAGCACCTTTGAACACTTCTGACAAATGAACTTTTAAAACTACATCATATGAGATAAAAAGATAGGTTTTTAATTTCAATGATTAATTGTTTTTTTAGTTGGCAGAGATAATAAGATTACTTATTATTATAATAAGATTATTTCAATCTTCTCACTTTGGTTTCTTTTTTTTTTTTTTTTCAGTTGGAGTAGATAGATCTATCTATCGCCAGGTTCACACTCCACCCACGTCTATTGAACAGGTGTAGAGGCTCATCCCTTGTTCCCTGTTTAGGATGTGGTTTCCAGCTTTCTCTTTTCCAATCTTCTCACTTTGGTTTCTTTTTTTTTTTTCTTTTTCAATTGGAGTAGATAGATCTATCTATCACCCGGTTCACACTCCACCCACGTCTGTTGAACATGTTAAGAGGCTCATCCCTTGTTCCCTGTTTAGGATGTGGTTTCCGGCTTTCTCTTTTCCAATCTTCTCACTTTGGTTTCTTTTTTTTTTTTCAGTTGGAGTAGATGGATCTATCTATCGCCCGGTTCACACTCCACCGGTTTGTGGTTTCTGGCTTTCTCTTTTCCAATCTTTTCACTATTACGTAGCCCCCTGCACATCAGTGGCGTTACCGCCTTGCTCAGGGTGATATGATTAAAAAAAAAAAAAGAAAAATTATTCTTGTGACTGAAGAAAATTAACATGACCATAACTGTGGATATGCACTGTGGTGCAGTGGATATCGGCTTGGAACGAGAAATCAGAGAGTCGAGTTCAAATTCCAGGTGAATTTGTTGCATTCATTTATGTGCAAATACCCTTGGGACCCCCCCAACTATTGGTTAAATAGGAGGATAGATTGGGATCCATATCCTTGGCTGGCAACCTGTCTACTGCAGAAAGTAATGGAAACCTAATCTTCTAATCAAACAATGGAAAAATCTTCTGCCCAGTAAGTCATGTCTCGAAAGAGACATGATTGCCCAAAGTGTGTATCACGTATGGCACTTAATTGACTGACTGAATAAGATTACAACCTGAATAAAATGCACTGAATAATAGTATATATATATATATATATATATATATATATATATATATATATAGTGTATCAAGGAAGCAGATAATTTTCTAAATATATATTGTTAAATATAACAGATAATGAATGTCTATTATGTTTTAATGCCAAAATACAATGTTTAGAATCGCTCATGATTAAAGATAATAGAGATTATATTCTGTCAATATATATATATATATATATATATATATATATATATACATATAAATCCATCCATGCATACATACTTTTATATATATACATATATATATATATATATATATATCTATATATGCATGTATTTATCAATCTAAACTTATTTATAAATGGAATTTTGTCTGTGTGTGTGTCTGTGTGTGTGTCTGTGTGTGTGTGTGTTCATTACCTATAGACTCCAAAACGGCTGAACCGATTTTCTTGAAAATTTACACAGTTGTACTATAAGTGTCTTCCAGTGTTCTTAGCTAGGTTTTGTGTCAAGTTACCCCCGATAAATATTGAAAATCAATAATAAAAAAAATCGGGTTATAGAAGGAGTGGTCTGATTTTGATATTAATTTGATACACTCATAGACAAAGACATAAGAAATGATATTCAGAAGTTTCAAGGTTGCAGTTCTTACAATAGTGCAGAAAATCGATAATATATATATATATATATATATATATATAAGCAAGATGTTTGTGTGTGTGTCTGTTTATCTGCCTGTATGTCTGTATTTTTTTCAGCCCTTTTATTTTAGTTTTTGCTTTGGGTTTGGCTCTAAGTAGGTATAATTGTAGTTCTTAGTCTCAGCCATGATACCATTTACTCAGAGGACTTATATAGCCTTCAAAATTCAGTTTACGACGAAAAAACTTATTTGATGTCGATACCAGAAAAACAAAACTTGACTTACATCCATTCATTTTTCTTTCAGTCTACGGTTTCGCTTTAACTGGGCTATACTGCTAGTATATATATATATATATATATATATATAGTGTATCAAGGCAGCAGATAATTTTCTAAATGTATATTGTTAAATATAACAGATAACGAATGTCTATTATGTTTAATCATGAGCCGTTCTAAACATCATATTTTGGCTTTAATGCCAAAATTCAATGTTTAGAATAGCTCATGATTAAAAATAATAGACATTATATTTTGTCAATATATATATATATATATATATATATATAATAATAATAATATTTATTAATAAATTATAACATTGATATGTTATAATATCACTACAAAAGTAGCTATTTTGTTTCGACACTTTTTGTGTCTTGTCAAGTGATGTTGTTATTTCGAAATGAATGGCTTTAAAAGGTTAAGAACAAGCAAGACCTCTTTCATCAGGGAGGCATTATTGTATGTACAATGTGGACCAATCAGAGTAAAGCAACTTTTACTTTGGAGAATATGTGGGAAGACTTAAAATTAATCTTGGTGGGCATTGGTATTAAAATTTTATAAAATTAAGATCAGCATTATTAATTAACTATTATATCTACTAAATTTTTGTTGCTAAAAAAAAACAAAAAAAAAACAAACTATATAGATATATATATATATATATATATATATATATATATATGCATGTATTTATTAAACAATAAATTTCAAATCACCTTACATGGAGAACGGTCTATTTAAACAGACAAAGATGTAGTGTTTGTCTTGTCAACCCTGTGTTGCAGACAGAGGTTATTTTGGAAGTGAAAATTTTGATCATACATAAGGCATGAGATAAGGGTTAGTGGGGTAGAAGGTTTTAGTCTTAAAGAGAAGAAGTTATTTAAAACATTAATTTGAGGTCTTCAGCATTAAAAGAAGAGTTAGAGAGAAATAAAATAATGGAAGTATAGTAGTAATTGAGTTCCACCTATATTATGTAAATTTAAATTTGTTTTTATGCCGACCTGTAAACACTAATTCATTCCTCTGATTCAAAATTTGGCTTTGAGGTAGATTTTTGTTTTAAAGGGAAGAAGTTGTAGAATTGTTTTCCATTACTATATATATATATATGCAGTGAAACTGGCTTGTATGTGGATGACTAATATATATATAACAGGCTTTCATCATAATCAAGGACCACAAAAACAATTTCATTAACAATCCATAATACAGATTATTAAACCTTTCCAAAAGGTAGAATTTTTTTTTTAATCATTCTCTTCTTTAATCTTTTCACTCTTTTATTTTATTTTATTTTATTTTTATTTTATTTTTTTTCAATTGGAGTAGATAGACTAAACTATCGCCCGGTTCACACTCCACCCACGTCTATTGAACAGGTGAAGAGGCTCATCCCTTGTTTCCTGTTTAGGTTGTGGTTTTTCTCTTTTCTAATCTTTTCACTCTTACGTAGCCCGCTGCACATCAGTGGCATTTTCACCTTGCTTGGGGTGATATGATTAAAAAAAAAAAAAAATATCACCCCGAGCAAGGCGCTAATGCCACTGATGTGCAGGGGGCTACATAAGAGTGAAGAGATTGGAAAAGAGAAAACCGGAAACCGCATCCTAAACAGGAAACAAGGGATGAGCCTCTTCACCTGTTCAATAGATGTGGGTGGAGTGTGAACCGGGTTTAGTCTATCTACTCCAACTGAAAAAAAATAGATGTGGGTGGAGTGTGAACCCAGCAATAGTCTATCTACTCCAACTGAAAAAAAAAAACAAAGTGAGAAGATTAGAAAAGAGGAAACCGGAAACCGCATCCAAAACAGAAAACAAGGGATGAGCCTCTTCACCTGTTCAATAGACGTGGGTGGAGTGTGAACTGGGTGATAGTTTAGTTTATCTACTCCAACTGAAAAAAAAAAACAAAGTGAGAAGATTAGAAAAGAGAAAACCGGAAACTGTATCCTAAACAGGAAACAAGGGATGAGCCTCTTCACCTGTTCAATAGACATGGGTGGAGTGTGAACCAGGTGATAGTTTAGTCTATCTACTCCAATAAGCAAAATTATCTTAGAAAGAGCTTCCAATGAATCAATGGAAGAATACGGACATAGCAATTGATTGGTTCACAAAAAATAAAGAATAAAAGTGAATGCACTTTTCTCCAGTTCGATATTTGTGACTTCTACCCATCTATATCAGAAAAACGTTTATCCGCAGCCTTAAATTTGGCTAAAAATTACTTCCCCATCTGTGACCAAAATATTAACATCATCAAACAGACCCAGAAATCCATTTTATATTACGATGAATGCCTGTGAACTAGAAAAAACAATCCTGATTTCTGCATCTCCATGGGGGCGTATGATTCTGCAGAGGCCTGTAATTTTGTAGGGCTCATTTTGCTCTGGAATCTTAGGAACATTTTTAAATCAACTCAGTGTTCTTGACAGGCTCCAAAGGAGAATCAGTAATGTGATAGGTACCGACATGGCGGCTCAATTCCAGCCACTTCCCTATCGACGGGATGTGGCTTCCCTTTGTTTGTTCTATAAATACTTTCATGGCTTCTGTAACTGAAATGTTGTTCACTAGAAAGATGCTGGGTATACCACAGATCAAACATATTATCAACGATGAGGTTTTTGAAGATGATGGATATGAAAAAAACTAATACTTAACAACAGGAAAAGAGCTGAGGTTCCAGGGACATGTAATAAGGAAGGAGGGCTTGGAGAATCTGATACTCACAGGTCAGATAAAATGAATGAGAGACAGGAGAAAGCAATGTGTAACATACTTGACGGGCTTGAGAAAATGGCAGAGTGGGGTTTGGGTTGGTAACAGAAGAATGCCTGCTAAAGGTTGCAGCAGTAGGGAGATGGTTAATGTTTAATAAATCGGCCTTGTGTCAAACATAACCAAACTCCCTAAAACTTATAATTATTCCCTCTCATCAAAAGGTTGGAGATTGAAATGTGTGGAAGAATAAAAGTATACCTTTAGTGTGTTTAAAATAGAAATTTATTAATGGAAAAGAATAACATGAATTGGTAGAAGTTAATGTTCAATGTGAAACAGTACTAAGAAGTTAAGGATATCAAGAATACGTAGTAGTCCTTGCAAGAGTGAGTTTATGTGTATGTAGGCAGGAACGTAAGTATGTATGTATGTATGAGTGTTTATTGTTGGGTAGGAATGTCCTTGAAATTATCACTCAGGGTGAATATTGAAAAGGGAGGAGGTGAGAGAGAAAGAGGTGAGAGAGAAAGAGGTGAGAGAGAAAGACAGAGACAATAATAGCGATTGCTTGACGTTAGTCAAAAGTACGTGTTAATTACGCTTGTCTCATTTCTCTCTGGCGACAGTTGAGCTTGCTCGGTCTTTTATTTCATTTCTGGGGGCTCTGAACAGGTCATTTGAGAATTCACTTCCGGACGTGCCTCTGGCCGTTCTATTTTGTTTTTAGATGCTTCCTAGTTTTCTATGGACTGAAAAACATTTCACATCTCAATGTGAAATTTTGTGAGTTTTGTGTGTGTGCTAAGCAAAGTTTGTAAATTCAAGAAAATTCATGTGTTTCTAACAAAATCAATGAGTTAGTGCTTAGCATTTGAATTTTTAAATCTAGAATTTGTTTTGTTCACTACAAGGTCAGTAGAGATAAGGAGATGTGGAAGGCCATGATCATCTATGTTCTGAAGGGACATGACGCACAGAAGAAGAAGTCTTTGCAATAAATTGCTCAATATCAGAGAAAGAGCATTAATAGAATTAATACAAGTAAAAGATTCGTCACTTTGCTGATTGATGTTATCTTCAACATCCCAACTCTAGAATGTATAATATCTCGTAACAGCCTTTGAGATTTCACTCACCCGATCGACTCAGTCGATTAAAAACTTAATTGGGCGATTAAAGTTTATTGCTTTACTAGCCCGTGGTTGATTAAAAATCTCGCAATGAAACGTGTCCCTTCAAATATATAAAAAAGAAATCTGATTCCTTTTACAACCCAAAAGTATGCCATTGAAGATTCACAAGTTACTTAGAATGACCTTCAATGGCATTATTGAACTCTTTGGTCTTATGCATGGCACCTGATTTACGTCAAAATGTGTGGTTAAACAAATGGAAAGAGAAATGATGAAGTCATGAATATCAGTTAACAGCTGGTAAGTGATGCCATCTCATAAAGGCCCACATCAGTTGCTACATAGACTGCAGTTAAGTTGAACATCACAGACCAACAACAGTAGAGCATACAGAGTAAACTATATGGTCTCATCAAAAACATAAAGGACACTACAGACTTGCACTTTTCCTTTTGGGAAATATTACAAGTAAGACTCTCTGTGTTTCATTACTTTTCACACTGCTTGTTATGTACACATGCTATATAGTTTCTCTGTGTGAGAAAATTAGTAAAAATTGCTATATATTGATATAAAATATCTCTTTCATAATCATGCCTGTTTGTCATTCCTTTTTTTCAATTATCCTGTTCCATTCATAATGGCGAAATGCAAATTAGAATACTGCTTTCTTGCATCACACCCTCATCACAATTCAAAGAAACTAAATACTCCCTTTGCAAAACTAAATACAAGAAATAAAACAAGGTTTGATGAACCCAACACTTAGATATTTTAGTTATCTCATTGTTGCTGTTTATATGTTTTTTTCTGTTATGTTCTATCTTCCTTCCGGACATGGGGTGGTTCTGTGAGTATCAAATTTTCCAGGTCTTCTTTCCTCTTTATGTGCACTAGAAATTTAAACTTTCTCTATCTGATGTGTCTTTTTGTTACCATTCTCTCTAAGACTTTCATTCTCAGCATCTTCAAGTAGAATTATAAATCTCTTCTTCATCTGTGAGCAGATTGTCCAGCATTCACTGCCATATAGGAGGACTGATATTACATAACAGTTCAGTACTCTTTTCTTTGTTTCTGTTGCTTCAAGTCTCTTCTTCATCTGTGAGGAGATTGTCCAGCATTCACTGCCATATAGGAGGACTGATATTACATAACAGTTCAGTACACTTTCCTTTGTTTCTGTTGCTTCAAGTCTCTTCTTCATCTGAAGAGATTGTCCAGCATTCATTGCCATATAGGAGGACTGATATTACATAACAGTTCAGTACACTTTCCTTTGTTTCTGCTGCTTCAAGTCTCTTCTTCATCTGAAGAGATTGCCCAGCATTCACTGGCATATAGGAGGACTGATATTACATAACAGTTCAGTACTCTTTTTTTTGTTTCTATTGCTTCAAGTCTCTTCTTCATCTGTGAGCAGATTGTCCAGCATTCACTGCCATATAGGAGGACTGATATTACATAACAGTTCAGTACTCTTTTCTTTGTTTCTCTTGCTTCAAGTCTCTTCTTCATCTGTGAGGAGATTGTCCAGCATTCACTGCCATATAGGAGGACTGATATTACATAACAGTTCAGTACTCTTTTCTTTGTTTCTATTGCTTCAAGTCTCTTCTTCATCTGTGAGGAGATTGTCCAGCATTCACTGCCATATACGAGGACAGATATTACATAACAGTTCAGTACTCTTTTCTTTGTTTCTCTTGCTTCAAGTCTCTTCTTCATCTGTGAGGAGATTGTCCAGCATTCACTGCCATATAGGAGGACTGATATTACATAACAGTTCAGTACTCTTTTCTTTGTTTCTCTTGCTTCAAGTCTCTTCTTCATCTGTGAGGAGATTGTCCAGCATTCACTGCCATATAGGAGGACTGATATTACATAACAGTTCAGTACTCTTTTCTTTGTTTCTCTTGCTTCAAGTCTCTTCTTCATCTGTGAGGAGATTGTCCAGCATTCACTGCCATATAGGAGGACTGATATTACATAACAATTCAGTATCCTTTTTCTTTGTTTCTTTGCTTCATGTCCCTTCTTCATCTGTGAGGAGATTGTCCAGCATTCACTGCCATATAGGAGGACTGATATTACATAACAGTTCAGTACACTTTCCTTTGTTTTTGTTGCTTCAAGTCTCTTCTTCATCTGTGAGGAGATTGTCCAGCATTCATTGCCATATAGGAGGACTGATATTACATAACAGTTCAGTACACTTTCCTTTGTTTTTGTTGCTTCAAGTCTCTTCTTCATCTGAAGAGATTGTCCAGCATTCACTGCCATATAGGAGGACTGATATTACATAACAGTTCAGTACTCTTTTCTTTGTTTCTGTTGCTTCAAGTCTCTTCTTCATCTGTGAGGAGATTGTCCAGCATTCATTGCCATATAGGAGGACTGATATTACATAACAGTTCAGTACTCTTTTCTTTGTTTTTGTTGCTTCAAGTCTCTTCTTCATCTGTGAGGAGATTGTCCAGCATTCATTGCCATATAGGAGGACTGATATTACATAACAGTTCAGTACACTTTCCTTTGTTTTTGTTGCTTCAAGTCTCTTCTTCATCTGAAGAGATTGTCCAGCATTCACTGCCATATAGGAGGACTGATATTACATAACAGTTCAGTACTCTTTTCTTTGTTTCTGTTGCTTCAAGTCTCTTCTTCATCTGTGAGGAGATTGTCCAGCATTCACTGCCATATAGGAGGACTGATATTACATAACAGTTCAGTACTCTTTTCTTTGTTTCTGTTGCTTCAAGTCTCTTCTTCATCTGTGAGGAGATTGTCCAGCATTCATTGCCATATAGGAGGACTGATATTACATAACAGTTCAGTACTCTTTTCTTTGTTTCTCTTGCTTCAAGTCTCTTCTTCATCTGTGAGGAGATTGTCCAGCATTCACTGCCATATAGGAGGACTGATATTACATAATAGTTCAGTACTCTTTCTTTGTTTCTCTTGCTTCAAGTCTCTTCTTCATCTGTGAGGAGATTGTCCAGCATTCATTGCCATATAGGAGGACTGATATTACATAACAGTTCAGTACACTTTCCTTTGTTTTTGTTGCTTCAAGTCTCTTCTTCATCTGAAGAGATTGTCCAGCATTCACTGCCATATAGGAGGACTGATATTACATAACAGTTCAGTACTCTTTTTCTTTGTTTCTATTGCTTCAAGTCTCTTCTTCATCTGTGAGGAGATTGTCCAGCATTCACTGCCATATAGGAGGACTGATATTACATAACAGTTCAGTACTCTTTTTCTTTGTTTCTATTGCTTCAAGTCTCTTCTTCATCTGTGAGGAGATTGTCCAGCATTCACTGCCATATAGGAGGACTGATATTACATAACAGTTCAGTACTCTTTTCTTTTCTTTTTTAATGAAATTTTCTTGTTTTTAATATTTTGCTTAGTTTTTGAAAGACATCTTTGTCAAGTCAATACACATTCAGATTTCTGTGGCACATTCTCTGTTCTCATTTACGACCTCTCCTAGTATCTTAAATTTAAATACTCAGAATAATAAATCCAGATGCTTGACAAGTGGGTCTTCTTCTTCCTGTGTATTGAATACTGTTGACATAGCTGATCAGGTAAGGGTTAAGGTTAGTTTTTTTCTCATCAGAGTCCATCTTGTACATTTATAAATCTACTATTTATCCGTGTCTTGAATACTAATGCCATATCTGATTAGGGGCTCCTGCTATTCACCTCAAGTTTCTCAACAAAACCCAAAGAAGGATCTGCAATGTCATCAATTCTAACTTGCTTTCTCAATGATTTGATGTGGATTTTCTTTGTCTTTTCTACAAATATTTCTATGGCGACTGCCATGATGAACTGTTTTCTCCATTCACCAACCACATGAATTTACACATTCTACTAGATTGGCATCTAGGTCCCATTTTTAACCATTAAAATAGCTAAATTTTCACCTCTACTATTCTTCAAACAATTTCTTTTCTTGCACTTCCTTCTGTTGGCACACTTTCTTGATAGCTACAATCCAGTTGATATTCATTGCACTCACTTACATGCAAATACCCTTGGGAAAGGTATTAATCCATCTCTTCCCTCCAGTTATGGGTTAAATAACAGGACAGATTGGGTTCTATAGCCTTGGTCAGCAACTAGTCTACCACAGAAAGTAATGGCAAACTACTGTGGGATAACCTTCTGTCCAGTCAGTCATGTCTCTTTAGAGACATGATCGCCCAAGTGTGTGTCACATATGGCACTTAACTGAATGACAATCTCCAGAAACTTCTACCTCCTTGAATATCATTCATCTTTCATTTTTTTTTCATCACTCCCTGTACCCTGTTTTAACTCTCATTGTAACCTCCTGCACACTGGTGGTGGTCTTGTAGGTTAGGGAGATGGTTAATGTTTCTTTGATTTGGCCTTGTGCCAGACTTAACCAAACTCCCTACAGCTTACAGGATTTATGCAGAATTATCATTGTCAGAATAATCAGAAGGTTTTCATCAGAAGGTTGTTTGTTGGCAGGTTGGAACGTGTGGAATAGTGTGGAATAGTGTAAGAATAAAATATACATTTTGCATTTTAAAATAGAAATTTATTTAAGGGAAAGAATAACAAAAATTTGTAGCAATTAATGTTCACTTAGAAAGTTAATAAAATAGTATCAAGAGTTCATATGAAATGTTCATAGTCATAATTGTTGAAAGAGATAAGGAGAAAGAGAAATAGGACAATGTCTGAGTCACTTGAAATTGAAGTTACATTTTAGTTGTTTCGTCTTGCAGCTCCCATCTGACTCTCTGTCTGACTGAAGTTGATGAAATCCTTTTATTGTAATCTAGATTTTTTCGCACTTACTTGCAAAGTCCTTTTTGGTTTTGCAAGTCGCTCCCATTCATCAAAAATCATTTTAACACCGACTTGCGAATTCTGGGTTTGACTTTTTTTTAAGCTCATGGTCAATCCTTTTTCTATTTGGGAAAAGCCAGTATTTCACACGCCATTGTGAAATTTTGTAAAAGGGAAGAAGAAGGTTGATTTTAATTCTTAATTTCTTATCCCTCGACAGTCCCACCTTGCTTGAGGTAAAATGATTAAAAAAAAGTCCTTGTACTTGTGTGAAGATTGCAAGATCTATACATTGGCACAGTAATTAAAATGTTGCAATAAAGTTAGTAAGAACAAGAAACTGCTAGGAAAAATATCATTGTATAATAATAAATCTCCTTATTTTAGAAACTTAGACAAAAATAGCAAGCTATTCCTTATATTTTTCTCCTTCTCTTTTTCTTCTTCTATGTACCTTGTGTGCTGCCCCGGACAAAGTGCCGAAAAGCATCTCGTTTGGACAGCCAGTTTAACTCAAATTCGAAAGAACACAGACGAATTTCATAGGAAAAACGAAAGATTTTATTCCTCGAATTAGAGTTAAACTGGCTGTCCAAATAAGATGCTTTTCGGCACTTTGTCCAGGGCAGCACAGTAAAAAATCAAAGTTCTATGAAACGGCGGAGAGGCGAAAGAGTGCGTGTCAATGCAGGGACCAACATGGAGAAATCTCTAGATCCCGCCAAAGGACAGTCTCGCTCACGTGGCCTTATCACATTGCCGAGAGTGGGTAAAACACATGCTAGAAGGCACAATAAGAAAGAGAAGGGAAAAACAAAATAGAATAGAATAAAACACAGTAACAAGAAAGACGTCGCAGTGAAACGAGAAGTAAAAGGTAAACAAACACAAAAACAGTGTCCGAAAGAATTTGTCCCTGCTGACGGAAGGTCCACGTTACGAACGTGACACTCCCCACCTGAGATTGTTAAATCTCAAAAGGTTTCGGTGGAAGTCTGTTTTGTGTTTGTGTTGTGAGTGTGATGGGCATGCATAAGTAGGGAAGTTGTAGTGGGTTTGGCAGGAAACATTGCAGGAGAAAGGAGGATAATGAAAAGCGTGGTAGCAGTTCTGTGAAGAATAAGTTGTGGAAAGGGGCAAGCAGAGCGACAAGGGAAGATGTTATGCAGATAAGCTGAAAGGTGGAGGGTGAAGGAGGTGGGTTTAGTTTATAGGCTCAGCTGCAAGTGGCAGGAGGAGAAGTTCTGTCTCTGTTCCGAATGACATGGGTAATCAGACCCAAGGGCCATTTGTTTTTGTTTTTTTTTGTTTTTGTTTTTTTTTTAAGAAGAAGAAGTCTCGTACCAAATGTGGCTTTCTCCTGAATTGGCAAGCGCCTAGGTTGAGCTGACTGACTGCTTGCTGTCAGTTTTTTGGGTGTTGAAGTTTGGGTGGCTTGAGTGGAAGAGGCGCAACCAAGCTTTGGTGACTATTTTTGTTTGCGCCCTTTCCCATGATATCAAGGAAGATTCTGTCTTCAATCGAGTAGGCCAGTCGGTCGTCTTCCTTGGTAAGCAGGAAAACAGAGTTACCCAGTTCTTTTCAGTGGCATTTTTTCTTGGCCTGGAACATGTTGGGACAAGGTTCAAGGTTTGTCGGGTGGTCTCCTTGAATTCTGGTGAAGACGGTGTTTACAGTAAACGGTTTATGTGTTCCTCCAAAGCATACATTCCCCACTATCACCCTGCCCATGTACAGTTTCTGAGCATATGGGGCACGGTGAGGGCCGTTGATATAAATGTGGACCTTGTTTAAGTCGATGATGTCACGACCTAGGAGTGGCAGAGTGGGGGCCTTGTCATCCAGGTTGGGAATCTCCATCGCTATGCTAGCCAAATATTTGTGATGAAGGGCTGCTTCAGGCATTGGAATCTCTGACCGATTATCAGGCACAATGGTGCAGTCGATTAGCATTGGAAGTGGGAGGCTGATGCCTCTATCTATGGATTTGATTCTGTACCCATAGGCTCTTCTCCCAACAGTTTCTATGACCCCAGCACAGGTCCTAAGTAAGTAAGAATAGGTGGGGCTGCAGTCACTGAACAACTCGAAGAACTCTAGATGAGCAAGGGACTTGTTACTGTGTTCATCGATAACGGCATGCATCCTGACTGCATTGTTTCTCTGGCCTTGGGTATGTATCTTCACCAGGCAAATTTTCAAACAGGATTTGTCGAATACGTTGACACCACAAACCTGTGTGCAGTGGGCTGCAACATTGCTCTCATGGTTTGGCATGGCCCTGAATGGAATGGTTTGTGGTGCAGGTCCGGGATAAAGGGTGGTGTTGTGGCTGTCTTCAGTCATGCATCTCCTCTGACGGTCGCCAGCTAGATTGGGCTTGGGATTAGGGAAGAGGCAAAAGGAAGCTTCCGAGTTGATAGGCCGATCGGATTGTGCCTCAGGAAACTGTAAGTTTTGCCGAGCAGAAGACTGTCCTGGTTGTGGAGAGGCAGGTGGTGTGTGTTTTGGATTGAGTTGAGTGGTCTATTCGGGTACACACTCTCTCGTGCGTTGCATGAGACCAGTAGGAGTCTGATCAAGACGAATATTGGATCTTCTATCGCTGAGCGAGACACACCTTTCAAAGGCTTTCAGTGTGGCTTCTTTGCATACTATCTCTTTTTCAGCTTCTAGAACCCTCTTTTCAGACTCCATCTTGGCCTTAGCTTCACGCAGTTTATTTTCCCTATCCACAAAGAGCAGGCATGCTTTGGCCATCTCCAGTTCGGCCCGGACAGCCAAGGCCTTGGATGAGGCGGAGGATAGTCTGGAGCGCGTTTGGTTTGGCAGCAGAGATTTTCACTCCATGGTGTTTGTGGATGCGTGTCGGGACCTGTTGCTGAGAAGAGTCAACTATTAGTACTGGTGCGTGACAGGTTGCTAAAATTAAAGGCTCTCACATTAAATGCCGGCGGCAGTCTGGTAGGGGAATCCACAAGGAGCAATGGGAGGAGAAGCTGGTCTCACTGCATCAACAGAGCCTTTGTGCCACGTGCAAAGAAAATTTGATTTTTTAGTGTGCAGCCCTGGACAAAGTGCCGAAAAGCATCTCGTTTGGACAGCCAGTTTAACACAGACGAATTTCATAGGAAAAACGAAAGATTTTATTCCTCGAATTAGAGTTAAACTGGCTGTCCAAATAAGATGCTTTTCGGCACTTTGTCCAGGGCAGCACAGTAAAAAATCAAAGTTCTATGAAACGGCGGAGAGGCGAAAGAGTGCGTGTCAATGCGGGGACGAACATGGAGAAATCTCTAGATCCCGCCAAAGGACAGTCTCATTCACGTGGCCTTATCACATTGCCGAGAGTGGGTAAAACACAGCAAGGCGTGATAAAGGACAGGAAATCACAACAAAGTAAGCATAGTCTATGCTAGAAGACACAATAAAGAAAGAGAAGGGAAAAACAAAATAGAATGAAACACAGTAACAAGAAAGACGTCGCAGTGAAATGAGAAGTAAAAGGTAAACAAACACAAAAACGGTGTCCAAAAGAAGTTGTCCCTGCTGACAGGGAAGGTCCGCGTTACAAACATGACACCTTGTCTCTTCAGGACATAGGCGATCATGGCCTTCCACGTCTTCCCTATTCCTGGTGGCTTTGAGCACAATTTCTCCTGTAACACCACGCAACTCCCATTCTGTCATGCACCTGCTCAGGCCCTTCAAATAATAGGGAAGGTGAGGGTCAAGTATTTTTAACACATTAGGGCTAGAAAAGTAAGTGCTATTACTGGAAATGCACAAATCTAAACTTATTTATAAATGGAAATTTGTCTGTGTGTGTGTGTGTGTGTGTGTGTGTGTGTGTGTGTGTGTCTGTGTCCGTTACCTATAAACTCCAAAACGGCTGAACTGATTTTCTTGAAAATTTACACAGTTGTACTATAAGCGTCTGCGAGTGTTCTTAGCTAGATTTTGTATCGAGGTACCCCCAATAAATATCAAAAATCAATAATCGAAAAAATTGGGTTATAGAAGGAGTGGTTCGATTTTAATCAAATTTGATACACTCATAGACAATGACATAAGAAATGATATTTAGAAGTTTCAAGGTTGCAGTTCTTACAATAGTGCAGAAAATCAATAATATATATATATATAAAAGGCAAGATGTTTGTGTGTGTGCCTGATTATCTGCTTGTATGTCTGTATTTTTTTCAGCCCTTTTACTTTAGTTTTTGCTTCGGGTTTGGCTCTAAGTAGGTACAATTGTAGTTCTTAGTCTCAGCCATGATGCCATTTACTCAGAGGACTTATTTAGCCTTCAAAATTCAGTTTACGATGAAAAAGACTTATTTGATATTGATACCAGGAAATCAAAATTTGAATAACATCCATTCATTTTTCTTTCAGTCTACAGTTTCGCTTTAACTGTGAACAGCTCTTGCTTTTAGTCTTTTGTGCCAACGTCCAAAGAGTCTGAGTATTTTTAACACATTTGGGCTAGCAAAGTAATGTAAGTGGTATTATTGGAAATTCACAAATATATGTACATAACGAATAATTTTTAGTTTGATCAATGCAAATATTCCCAAATCCTATTTACCAGTTTGGTTCCAGAAAGTCCTCTTTTTAGGCTTTTGTTGATCAGCAACTTTTTATAGAGATTCCTTTGGCTGGATATAATAATCCATGAATCAAAAGCTGGAGTTGAGAATACCAGAAATTCCCTTTTTACAACTGACAACTCTCTTCAAAAAACCTATTTCTATAGGGGCTAGCACCTAATTAGCATATTTCACGAATCATCTAGATTTTTTCAAATATACTGAATATTTCTCAAATCATCTAGATTTTTCTCAAATATACTGGAATGATCTAAAATCTTTCAAACATTCTATTTCTAATTTCTCTATTTTACAACTACTTCATCAATAAAAACTTTTTTTTGTATTAACAAGTAGGATTCGGCAGAATCCCTTCCTATAAATTTTAACATTTTTGTTAACTTCATTAATATTTTTTATATAGAAATGCATCCTCGTAACAGTCATGTGTCCCTGAAGACTGCTTAAATGTCTAAGTGTTCAGTCTGAGTAATTGTTAAACTCGGCCAATAGATCTTCATTCTTTTACACAAAGAAAAGCAGCATCACATTAGTTTTTCAAAGATTAATACATCATCGTAATGTTCGATACTATTTTTTAATATTTGCTTTGGGAGATTTCCATTCTGTGGACAAATTGATAGCCTCTTATTTTGAAAACTGTCTAGCCATTACATTATCTATTAACTTTAGACATTCTCAAATTTCGGCTTTCTGATGTTTCTTCAAAAAATAGATCAACTTCTATAGAATGGTACAAGTCAAATCAAAATTTATTTTCCACATCTTATTTAGCAATACGCATGGGTATAATATATAGGCTGGCTCAAGATCCCAAAAGAAATGCAGGATAGAAAAAACTTGGTTTTACAACCACACCATCGTTATATTAAGTGTATTTTTTCCGTACTATGAACAACATTAAGTAACGTCGAGTCTGATGGGTAACCACTGGGGAATACCAGGTGTTTCAGGCTTCAATGTGCTGGTCGTTTAATGAATATTTGCTTGGACTTGTTAACCGGAGAGTTGAGATCCACTCCCCATTGTGTTTGTTATGTTCTGTTATTTGAAAAATATCCTCGGAAAAGTTATGACTCCACCTTTTGCCCCCATCAGCTGCTGGTTCCACCTTTTGCCCCCATCATCTGCTGGTTCCACTTTTTGCCTCCATCAGCTGCTGGTTCCACCTTTTGCCTCCATCAGCTGCTGGTTCCACATTTTGCCCCCATCAGCTGCTGGTTCCACATTTTGCCCCCATCAGCTGCTGGTTCCACCTTTTGCCTCCATCAGCTGCTGGTTCCACATTTTGCCTCCATCAGCTGCTGGTTCCACCTTTTGCCCCCATCATCTGCTGGTTCCACTTTTTGCCTCCATCAGCTGCTGGTTCCACCTTTTGCCCCCATCAGCTGCTGGTTCCACATTTTGCCCCCATCAGCTGCTGATTCCACCTTTTGCCCCCATCAGCTGCTGGTTCCACCTTTTGCCTCCATCAGCTGCTGGTTCCACCTTTTGCCCCCATCAGCTGCTGGTTCCACCTTTTGCCTCCATCAGCTGCTGGTTAATTTGTAAGACTTGTATCACTAAACTATTATTACCTCAACTCTGCAAAAAATAAAATTAAAATCTAAAAATAATTTCTGGCCTTAAATAATCTACAAAGGGTTGATAAGCTGTAAAAAAATGAATGAATGAAATCATATTGTAAAAATAGAGAGTTTTAAAATTCTATTAGACAAAAAATTTTAACATACTGACACATAGCAATAACATATGAAGAGATGCTTATATACATACTAGCAGTATAGACCTGGCGTTGCTCAGGTGTAATGAAAGCTTTAAAACTAATCCATGGTCCTGGAGCTCAGACTCTTTGGACGTTGGTATGAAAGACTAAAAAGCAATATTTGTTTTCAGTTAAAGTAAAACCGTAGACTGAAAGAAAAATGAATGGATGTAAGTCAAATTTTGATTTCCTGGTATCGATATCAAATTTTCTGCACTATTGTAAGAACTGCAACCTTGAAACTTCTGAATATCATTTCTTATGTCTTTGTCTATGAGTGTATCAAATTTGATTAAAATCAGACCACTCCTTCTATGACCCAATTTTTTCGATTATCGATTTTCAATATTTATCGGGGGTATCTCAACACAAAACCTAGTTAAGAACGCTCAGATGCTTATAGTACAACTGTGTAAATTTTCAAGAAAATCAGTTCAGCCGTTTCGGAGTCTATAGGTAATGACACACAGACAAATTTCCATTTATAAATAAGTTTAGATATTTATATATATATATATGCTGATTGAGCACTCTGGAAGAATGGTCAGTCAGTTAAGTGCCATACATGATACACGCTTGGGTGATCATGTCTCGAAAGAGACATGACTGACTGGGCAGAAGATTATCCCGCAGTAGGTTGCCATTGCTTTCTGCGGTAGACTGGTTGCCGACCAAGGCTATAGAACCCAATCTGTCCTGTTATTTAACCCATAACTGGAAGGAAGAGACAGATTAATGCCTTTCCCAGGGGTATTTGCGCGTAAGTGAATGCAATGAATTCAGCTGGAATTCGAACTCGGCTCCCCTAGCATCTATGCATCGCTCATTCAATAATGAATTAGAGCACTCTAACTACTGGTGCATGATACATCATACACTAAAAGTTTGCCTCCTTCTACCGAGCGCCCATAGCTCAGAGGTAGAATCGCCGACTGACGCCAATTCGTTCGGGTTTCAATCCTGGGTAAAAGCAATCGAATGTCTAACCGTACTGATGAGCTGTGATACAGTGAAACAGATCTGTCTGTGGATGACTATTTACGTTCTGATTGAGCACTCTGGAAGAATGGTAGACTTTGAAAAAACAGTAGCTACTCTAGCATCTACGCATCGCTCATTCAGTAATGAATTGGAGCACTTTAACTACTGGCGTATGATACATCATACGCTAAAAGTCTGCCTCCTTCTACCGAGCGTCCATAGCTCAGAGGTAGAATCACCAACTAACGCTAATTCACTCGGGTTTCAATCCTGGGTAAAAAGCATTTGGTTGTCTATCTGTACTGATGAGCTGTGATAGAGTGAAACAGATCTGTCTGTGGATGACTATTTATGCTCTCACACCCTGATTGAGCACTCTGGAAGAATGGTAGACTTTGAAAAAACAGTAGCTACCCTTGCATCTATGCATTGCTCATTCAGTAATGAATTAGAGCACTCTCAGCTACTGGGCATATATAATGATAATATACACGCTAAAAAGTCTGCCTCCTTCCACCGAGTGCCCGTAGCTCAGAGGTAGAATTGCCGACTGACACTAATTTGCTCGAGTTTCAATCCTGGGTAAAATGCAATCGGTTGTCTATCTGTACTGATGAGCTGTGATAAAGCGAAACAGATCTGTCTGTGGATGACTATTTATGCTCTCACACCATGATTGAGCACTCTGGAAGAATGGTAGACTTTGAAAAAACAGTAGCTACACTTGTATCTATGCATCGCTTATTCAGTAATGAATTAGAGCACTCTAGCTACTGGCGTATGATACATCATACGCTAAAAGTCATCCTCCTTCTACCGAGTGCCCATAGCTCAGAGGGAGAATTGCCGACTGATGCCAATTTGGTCGGATTCCAATGCTGGGTAAAAGCAATCGGATGTCTAACCGTACTGATGAGTCATACAGCGAAACAGATCTCAAGCCACAACAAATATGGCAATAAAGATGAGGACAGCATTCTGAACAATGAAAATAATGCAAATAATTTCAATACCTCATCTCAAACGTGTGTGTGTGTGTGTGTGTGTGTGTGTGTGTGTGTGTGTGTGTGTGTGTGTGTGTGTGTGTGTGTGTGTGAGATAATAAGTAAATGCTTCTGAGAATATGTAACTCTAATAGGCCAATTAATGAAATTTCATGAAATTAAAAAAATGAAAATGATAATGGCATTTTTAATAAGACCAATAATATTTGTTTTTATATTAGTAGGATGTTTGATTAAATGGAAGCACACAGAGAAGAGGTCTGAAAGCGGACTTGTCAGACAGGCCTGTGTCCTTTATCAATGTGACAAGAAAGAAAAAATGATGAAAAAAAGAAAAATTAAAAGTTAAATAAAAGCAATTATAAAATCAAATGAAAGTCAGAAAAAGAAAAGAAAAAGCAGATATAAGAAAAGGAAGACGGAAAATGTCTGAGTCATCAAAAAAAAATTGACTAGTTCAGAAATCAAATAGAATTTCTTTTTATAGGATTTGAACAACAACTATTGGTGAAAGTGAAAGTGAAAGTAACATGTTTTTATTTCTAACTTTTTGCCTTTACTGATCAGCTTTAATTGTTTTCTATATTCCAGTTTAAAAATATTTCATTTTGTATGCTTATACCACGCACCCCATAAGTCATCAAATATTAGTTAAGAGTCATACGTGATACACATTTGGGCAATCATGTCTCGAAAGAGATATAACTGACAGGGCAGAAGATTTTCCTGCATTAGGTTGCCATTATTTTCTGCGGTAAATTGGTTACCAACTGTTATGGTGCCTTTCTATGAGGAATGGACTCTTCCTCTTTTTATATATAGTTACCTGTGTAACTTCCAGGGAGGGTGGCAGTCAAGTACAGCAGTTAATGAAGGAGCAGTTAACGAAGAAGCAGTTAATCACAGCTACTAGTCAGACAATAAGCAGTGCAATAATACCTTCAGACTTACTTATTTCTTTATTTTTTTTTTTTTTTAATCATTTCACCCCGAGCAAGGCGGAAACGCCACTGATGTGCAGGGGGTTACATAAATGTATAAAGATTAATTAGAAAAGAGTGAGGAGTACAAGCTAGTTAGAAAGGAACAATAGAAAGCTGAGAAAGCAGGTGTGATGACAGATACATAGGTGTAGAGAAAGGAAACGTTATACAGGGGAGGGGAGAGAGCTAGAGGCCAGTGGTTAGTAGATGAGTATTTACTTTGCATTTAAATTTCTGGAGGTTGTAGCCATCAGGAAAGCAAGAATACGGGAGTGAGTTCCACAGGCGGGAAGTGCGAGAGAGGAAGCTGCAGGAGTAGAATTGTCAGCTGCAGGAAACACTTCCTTTGAATTTCTTGAATATACTAATACACTGTTTTGAACCTATTTTCTGTTTTCCGTGTCTTACTTTTGGCCAAACCCGTCACTACAACTTTGCAGTGAAGTTTCGCCACAACTCCACAGCAAATTGGCAACAAAGATCCACAATACTTAACCAAGGCTATTGGACCCAATCCGTCCTGCTATTTAACTCATAGGTGGAGGGAGAATGAAAATTAATAGTTTTCCCAAGAGTATTTATGCATAAGTGAATGCAACGAATTCAAGTGGAATTCAAACTCGGATCTCCGATATCTTGCTCTAATCTGATATCCAATGCACATACCAAACTCAAAATAAGTCCCTTTGTTTACTTGATACTTTGAACATTAATTAAAACTATGATATCCCTCAAATGAATGAATGTGACATTAATCTGTGAGCCCCCCCTACTCCCCCCCCGCACCCCCCGGAGACCTTTTTGGTGGTAGTGGCATGGAATATGGTAGAAAGCCGACTTTAAATTCCGGGGTTCCATGAGTACATGGGATTAGAGGTTCAAAATAGTCTGCGCTGCTCAGTATTTCACCTTTGGTGACACCTCATTAAATCCTAGCCATCACACTGGTTATCATATAATCACTGAAGTTAAGCAACATTGAGCTTGTTCAGTATCTAGATGGGTGACAGTTTGCGAATACCAGGTGTAAGCTTAGATGTGTATGTGGTGTCATGAATAATGGCTTGGAATTGGAAGTTGGAGTTAAGTAATGTTAAGTCTGGTCAGTACCTAGATGGGTGACTGCTTGCGAATACCAGGTGTTATAAGCTTGGATGTGTAGGTGATGTAATAGATAATGGCTTAGATTTGGAAATTGGAGTTAAGTAATGTTAAGCCTGGTCAGTACCTAGATGGGTGACTGCTTGGGAATGCCAGGTGCTGTAAGCTTGGATGGGTAGGTGATGTAAAAGATAATGACTTGGAAATGGAAATTGGAGTTAAGTAATGTTAAGCCTGGACAGTACTTAGATGGGTGACAGCTTGCGAATACCAGGTGCTGTAAGCTTGGATGTGTAGGTGATGTAATGGATAACGGCTTAAAATTGGAAACTGGAGTTAAGTAATGTTAAGCCTGCTCAGTACCTAGATGGGTAACAGTTTGCGAATACTGGGTGCTGTAAAGTTGGATGTGTAGGTGATGTAATGGATAATGGCTTGGAATTGGAAATTGGAGTTAAGTAATGTTAAGCCTGATCAGTACCTAGATGGGTGACTGCTTGGGAATACCAGGTGCTGTAAGCTTGGATGGGTAGGTGATGTAATAGATAATGACTTGGAAATGGAAATTGGAGTTAAGTAATGTTAAGCCTGGACAGTACTTAGATGGGTGACAGCTTGCGAATACCAGGTGCTGTAAGCTTGGATGTGCAGGTGATGTAATGGATAACGGCTTAAAATTGGAAACTGGAGTTAAGTAATGTTAAGCCTGGTCAGTACCTAGATGGGTGACTGCTTGGGAATACCAGGTGCTGTAAGCTTGGATGTGTAGGTGATGTAATAGATCATGGCTTGGAATTGGAAATTGGAGTTAAGTAATGTTCAGCCTGGTCAGTACCTAGATGGGTGACTGCTTGCGAATACCAGGTGCTGTAAGCTTGGATGTGTAGGTTATGTAATGGATAATGGCTTGGAATTGGAAATTGGAGTTAAGTAATGTTAAGCCTGATCAGTACCTAGATGGGTGACTGCTTGGGAATACCAGGTGCTGTAAGCTTGGATGTGTAGGTGATGTAATAGATCATGGCTTGGAATTGGAAATTGGAGTTAAGTAATGTTAAGCCTGGACAGTACTTAGATGGGTGACAGCTTGCGAATACCAGGTGCTGTAAGCTTGGATGTGTAGGTGATGTAATGGATAACGGCTTAAAATTGGAAACTGGAGTTAAGTAATGTTAAGCCTGCTCAGTACATAGATGGGTGACAGTTTGCGAATACTGGGTGCTGTAAAGTTGGATGTGTAGGTGATGTAATGGATAATGGCTTGGAATTGGAAATTGGAGTTAAGTAATGTTAAGCCTGGTCAGTACCTAGATGGGTAACAGTTTGCGAATACTGGGTGCTGTAAGCTTGGATGTGTAGGTGATGTAATGGATAATGGCTTGGAATTGGAAATTGGAGTTAAGTAATGTTAAGCCTGGTCAGTACCTAGATGGGTGACTGCTTGCGAATACCAGGTGCTGTAAGCTTGGATATGTAGGTGATGTAATAGATAATGGCTTAGATTTGGAAATTGGAGTTAAGTAATGTTAAGCCTGGACAGTACTTAGATGGGTGACTGCTTGCGAATACCAGGTGCAAGCCTAGGTGTGCAGGTGGTGTAATGGACAACAAATTGGAATTGTAAATCATGAAGCCAAATTCCATTTCCAGTCAGGTCCATCATATTAATTTGCACTTAAATACCCTTGGAAAATACATGAATCTACCCCTTCTTTTGCTAGCTATGGAATAATTCTTCTTCTTCTAAGTGCCGTGGTGGGTGCTTTCTGTCTCTTTTTAAATCTGCTTTTTGGATCAAAAGCAGTTCGTTTGGGATTTCACACTTGAATTTGATTCTGGGTTTCCCATTGGTTGGTAAATAAAATTTGCGTAGGCTCGCGAAATCGAAATTTGAAATGTGATTAATTTTTATTTTTCAACCGGTACAACTGCACAGACCCGGATGCGCAACGTCGACTTTTGGTCATTTCCCTTTTTGTCGTGAGAGAGCAAACATCCGGTCCATCGCTTTTGCTCGGTCGGTATCACCACAAACTCACAACTCTTTGTGTTAAGTCACTGGAACTAACAAACGCCTATATCCACTGGGCCATGTCCTTGAGATGGCTCAATGGCTACGAATAAAAACTGCATAAGAAATACAATTTCATCACTTTTATTGAGCAGCATGTGTCTTATATCTTGCCCAACCTTATGGTTATTGCTTAATATAGATAACCAGTTTGCATATTCAGATTTAAAAATCAGATTTTAAATAATAATTGTTTTGTTATTCAATTCCAATATGCAATTTTGTGATCCTGTGGTGATACCGACCAAGCAAAAGCGATGGACCGGATGTTTGCACCCTCACAACCAGAAAGCTAATGACCAAAAGTCGTCGGTGCACAGCTGAATTCGCGCAGATGTTCTGGTTGAAAACTAAAAATTAATTAAACATTAAATCTCCAGTTCGTAAGCCTATGTGAATTTTATTTATCAGCCAATGGGAAGCCCAGAATCAAATACAAGTGTGAATCCCCAAATGATCTGCTGCGATCCAAAAAGAAGATATAAAAAGCTGATACCGAAAACACTGCCAGACAGATAGAGACAGACAGAAAGCAGGCCCAACACACAAGGACTGACTTGAGAGAGAGGAGTGTAATTAGTATCTCCCCTTGATCTAAGTCAAGCGGCTTACTATCCTAGCCTCTCTTCCCTCTCCTCTTATCTTTCGCTGTCTCAAAACTACTTACTGACCCTAGCAGTGGAAAGTTCAAAGACATTTCCTCCCAGCCAACACACCCATAATTTAAGTATCGAATTTTCCTTGTCAGCCTCCTATTGCCACTATAATCCTTATCAATATGTGATAAATTTTAAAGAGGTTTTTTTTAATTAAACTGCTAGTTTATTCACATAAGGTTATGTTCTAATCTGAAAACAGTAACTAACTTAAATTACAGTCTCGAGTAATAAGCAATGTATAAATGAAAAGTAAGCAATGCTAATTATACACTATATATAAAAGCCACTATGTGTAAGTTTCTATATATATATTTGACTCTCTGTTTTTTGTGTGCAACATTTCAGTTTTAATATAGAGAAAAATTAGCAACTTACTAGCAAATGTAGTAACTATAATACAGCCTTAAGCTATTAGGTTGTCCCAAAAGTTTGTAAACACTTGCGAAATGGGTCTATCTGGTCCAGCACAATCAAGACAAGTGATGGGTTCAGAAAGGGCGAGAGACACTGTTGGTTCCAAAACAAAATCGATTCGGCAAGAAAGTCATGTTGTGCGTTTGGTGGAACTTTGAAGGAATCGTGCATTTTGAGTTGGTTCCGAATGGTCGTGCCATCAGTGCCGAACTTTACTGTCAGCAACATGAGTGGGTCTATGAAAAGTTGAAGCAAAGGTACCCGGCTTTGATCAACCGAAAGCACACTTTGATGCAGCAGGACAGTCCTGACTGTGCTCCATCAGATTACGGCCTTTTCTGCTCAATGCAACACTTTCTGAAGGGCCGCCGATTTGACTCGTTTGATGAAGTCGAGGAAGTGTGTCAAGAATTCTTTGATCTGAAGCCGGCTGAATGTTACTTTGACCAGATCCGAAAGCTTGCAGATAGATGGCAGAAAGTCTTGGAAAATGATGGTCTTTATTTTGAGCAATAATTTTTGTTGTATTTGCAAATAAAATTTCAATTTTTTGCAAATATTTTCTGGTAACCTTAGATTACTTGGCGAGTAAAATTGCAATCTTTTGCAAGTGTTTACGAACTTTTGGGACAACCTAATATATTTTTCTGCTTTAATTAACACGTTGACTACATTTCAATATTCTCAGGTGACTCTTTGTTAAGAGATTGTGAAGACCTAGTTGAATGCACGTACAAATAGCAGGGGAGACGTTGCTGTTCAGGCTATGCTCAGTTGCAGGTGTGTTAATGTGTGGTGATACCGAGCAAAAGCGATGGACTGGATGTTTGCGCTTTCACGACCAAAAAGCAAATGACCAAAAGTTGTCGCTGCGCCACCGGCTCTCGCAGATGTTCAGGTTGAAAAGTAAAAATTAATTAAATATTAAAATTTCCAGTTCATGAGCCTACGCAAATTTTATTTATCATCCAATGGGAAGCCCAAAACCAAATACAAGTGTGAAATCCCAAATGGGCTGCTGTGATCCAAAAAGAAGATATAAAAAGCTGATACAGAAAGCATCGCCGGGCAGACCGACTCGAGAAGAGAGTTATTAGTATCTCCCTTGACCTAAGTCAAGCTGCTTACTACGCTCGCCTCCCTTACCTCTTTCCTTCTTCCCTGCCTCAAAAACTACTTACTGACCTAAGGAGCAAATACATCAAAGACATTCCTTATTTACATGCTCCCAAATTCCTAAGCATTAATTATCTTTCAGCATTTTATTGCCATGAACATTTTAACCTCTATTTGACCTGTACTTCATGTATTACTTGAACTGTAAAAACATTGATATGTATATATATATAAAATGTTATTTTTCTACTCAAATTGCCTTTCTTGATTTGTAATCCTTTTATGACTTATAGTGGGCTATCTACAACAAGGCCAAATTCCGTTAACCTGCCACAGTATACAACTACCCTTCACTAGAAAGGACTCTCCACTACTAACAGAAGAGAATAGATAAGCAACCCCCTATAAATGTATGGTACACATGTGTACTCGTGTTCCATCAACGTGTTAGCATATTTTTCCTTCTTTATATCTTTTTCTTTTCATTGCACAGAATGCAGTTATACTCAGTATATACACTCCTTGCCATAATTATTAGGCCACACCAGTGTTTTAAAATAATTATGTATTTCATACTATTTTTTAGTATTTATTGCCAAGTGAATAATTGTAAATGAAAATAGAATGGTTCTTTCCTCATTATTAAACTGCAAAATTTTACAAGGCAAATAGCGACAATTTGCCCATCACACCCTACAGATTTGCTATATATATATATATACACTACCGGCCATAATTATTAGGCCACCCCAGTATTTTAAAAAAATGATCTATTTCATACTATTTTTTAGTATTTATTGCCAAGTGAATAATCGTAAATGAAAATAGAATGATTCTTTTATTATTATTAATTTGCAAAATTTTACAAGACAAATAGCACCCTACAGATTTGCTATATATATATATATATATATACTACCGGCCATAATTATTAGGCCACCCCAGTGTTTTAAAAAAATGATCTATTTCATACTATTTTTTAGTATTTATTGCCAAGTGAATAATTGTAAATGAAAATAGAATGATTCTTTTATTATTATTAATTTGCAAAATTTTACAAGACACATAGCAACAATTTACCCATCGCACCCTACAGATTTGCTATATATATATATATATATATATATACACTACCGGCCATAATTATTAGGCAACCTCAGTGTTTTAAAAAATGAAGTATTTCATACTATTTTTTAGTATTTATTGCCAAGCGAATAATTGTAAATGAAAATAGAATGGTGCTTTTGTAAATACTGCACAATAACATGTGCATCAAATGAATTTATAAATATTTAATAATTACTTATATTGCAGTATCAAATCAACAATAAAAGAATGAAGAAAATTTAGGATGATTCAGACAAGTTCATCTTTGCTTCCTTGCTTTGTAAAATTTTGCAAAGTAATAATAACAAAAGACCCATTCTATTTTCATTTGGCAATAAATACTAAAAATAGTATGAAATACATCATTTCTTTCAAAAAAACAATGCACATCCAAAATTTATGCTTACAGCACCTGGTATTCCCAAGCAGTCACCCATCTAAGTACTGATCAGGCTTGTTAGTGACTCAACGTGATATGGCCGTATGATTTGGGAAAGGTAACGGAGTGGTTTCTAGTTTTCTTGGTTTGAATTCAGAGTTTGCCTTCTCTTAGATTGGATGCCATTCAAGACTAGAGAGTTAATTCTTGTTATTTAGCGCATAACTGGAAAGAGAATAAATGGATTCGAGCCTTTCCCAATGACATTTGTGCAAAAGTGAATGCAACTGGTTAAACTAGGATTTGAACTTGGCTCACCAATCTTACATTTCGCATTGATAATGTTGTGGAGTAGTTTTTGCACTGAAGGTTATAATTGCGCTATGTCGGTTGCTAATCGACTTAACGCACCCAAAATGTTAGGAACTTGGTAATCTTCCACTGAAAGCTGACTCCTTAGTATTCGGCTAACTGCCAACTAATATTAACTGCCTATTAGTTCTACTGAACTCCAGTAGAACTATAAAGAACTCCTATGAAGTTCCCAAGAACTTCTCAAGAACTTCTCCCATTAACTTCCTGTTAAATCTTATTAATATAAGCAGGAGAGTCTATTATCTGAAGAAGAGGTGTGTTTCCCCATAACAGATAACTGTCACACGGCCAACACATCTGATTAAACAACTTCTAAGAGGTTTACACGTTTTATACTGCTATAAATCCTATATCACCCAACAATTAACTAAAACGCAAAAAAGTAAAGTTGCATACTCACAAAAATGGATCAAAAAGACAAAAACATTCTGAAAAAACTCAAGGCATATTTCACAAGTCAGTGTGAAAGTTAAGATTCTAGATTCTGATTGGATAGGAAATAGCAAATTGATCTATGACCTTCCTGGTCATCACTTAAAAAAACTCATTGTGAAAATGGATCAAAACGACTAAAAAGAATTTTGGAAAAACCCAGACCAATGCAAATTTCACAAGTCAGTGTGAAAGTTAAGATTCTAGATTCTGATTGGATAGGAAATAGCAAATTAGTCTATGATTCCAGTCAATTTTTTTTCACACCTAGAAAATGGGTATGTTGTTTGGAGCCGATCATATGACTAGAATTCACTACTTATTCATGTCTCCCGACCAATTAAATCAGTCCAACATGGAAGCGAATCTGAAGGCCCTCGACACAATGTAAGGAATAAATTTCAAGAAGCCGACCCGGACGTAAGGGCGCGTCACATATTCGTTTTTCCTTTCCTTCCAGTTTTCCTTTCTTTGTTTTCACCCACACACAGTCAAAGAAAACAACAAGATACGTCAACTGACTTTGATAAGTACAATCTCCTTTATTGCCTGACTTTCCTTTTCACTTTTTCTCCGGCCACAAAAAGGAAAAGAACACAGACTTTTATTAGCAACCTTTTTAATCTTTTTACATACACGCATTCTGCTACTATCAACCATGAATTCTTAATTTCTGTGGGACATTTAAATACTTACTTTTCTCTTGGAACAATTAACTACATGCATTTTTCTTCTTACATAAATTGTTCATATAATATAATGTTCAGTTAACAAATTTCCACTTATTTTTTCAACAACCTGATGATATCTTTAAAATGTGGGGATTGTCGACTATGTTTTTAAGTGGCCTTGTACCAGGTACAGCTGACACACTACTACACTGCTTTAATTAAGAAAATTTTGCTAACACTTTTTATGTTGCTTACAGATCTCTAAAAAATGACTCCGTAAAAGACTTAGCCTAAGTAATACTGGGTATCCTTACAATATCATGATTAGGAAATTTAAGCATAGTTGCCTTGAATAATTCAACATTATAGAAAATCAATACAAAAATGAATCTGTCTTCCTCTTAAGCGTAATGTATGTGTGGTAGGTGATGGAATTTATAAACAGGTTAGATTAGATTGGTTACTGTTATGACATTTCAACCCTTGCTCGTTTATTTAATGTCTCATAGGACATAAACCCCATCCAAATGAATTATTGAAAAGGTAGACAGAGATTCGGTTTACACTAGAAACAAAAATAGACAAAATTTTAGTTTTACATTTGAGTCAAAAGATAGATATTGGTCTGGTTTATTTTAGAGTCAAAAAGGTTGATATAACCATGATTTAAAGTAAAGTAAAAATGGGTTGATATAGCTTCAGTTTATAAAGGATTCAAAGGAGGGTGATACAGCTTCAATTAACAATAAAGTTTAAAAGTTTGACATATTTCCAGTTTACAGTGCAGTCAAAAAGTATTTGTCTATATTTCTGAGATGAGGTATTATTTACAGTATTTACATTATTCGGACTATTGTCCTCATCTTTGTTGCCATTTGTACGACGTTTGATAATAGATCATTCTATTTGTATATATTTCTGAGATGAGGTATTATTTACAGTATTTACATTATTCGGACTATTGTCCTCATCTTTGTTGCCATTTGTACGATGTTTAATAATAAATCTTTCTATTTGTCTATATTTCTGAGATGAGGTATTATTTACAGTATTTACATTATTCAGACTATTGTCCTCATCTTTGCTGTCATTTGTACGACGTTTGATAATAGATCATTCTATTTGTATATATTTCTGAGATGAGGTATTATTTACAGTATTTACATTATTAGGACTATTGTCCTCATCGTTGTTGCCATTTGTACGACGTTTGATAATAGATCATTCTATTTGTATATATTTCTGAGATGAGGTATTATTTACAGTATTTACATTATTCGGACTATTGTCCTCATCTTTGTTGCAATTTGTACGACTTTTCGGCCGTTGTGCGCCCCGGCTTTCTTTAGGTGCTTAATGGCACATGGCCCAGTGGATATAGACATTGATTAGTTCCTGTGACTTGATCCAAAGAGTTATGAGTTCAATACCAGGCTACAGTAGTGGTAAACAAGAAACTTCGAGGGTTAGAGGGAAATAACTCATGACTACCAAAAAAAAAAAGCTCTACGCAAAAGGGACGGAGATGATATACCCCAGTGATTGTAATAAAGGGTTCTGTTCGAAATTCCTAGCACCTGAAGAAGTTTGGAGTGTACAACGGCCGAAGCGTCGTAAAAATGGCAACAAAGATGAGGACAGTAGTCCAAATAATGTAAATACTGTAGAGTCAAAAAGGTTGACATAGATCTGATTTACACTAGAGTTAGAAAAGTAGACACAAATCTTGTTTGCAATAGAGTAAAAACATAGATAGAGGTTCAATTTATACTAGAGTATAGAAAAGCCTAGTTTACGTTAGATCCAGAAAAGGTAAACATACGTCTCACTCACACTTGAGACTTAAAGGTAGATGCTGTGGAGTTGTGGCCAATCTTCAGTTCAAAGTTGTAGTGACCGGTTTATGCCGAAAGTAAGACATGGAACAAGAAGGTATAGGGGCATATCTTATTTATTCTTTTCTAGTTGTAGTAGGATTCCGTTCTAGTGAAGGGTAATTGTATACCGTTGCAGGTTAACAGAATTTGGCCTTGTTGTAGATAGCCCACTATGAGTCATAAAATGATTACAAATCAAGAAAAGCAAATTGAGTTGAAAAATAGCATTTTATATATACACATACCAATTAAGGTTTTTCCAATTCAAGTAATCCTTTACATATGGGTCCAACGGACGTTAAAATGTTCATGGCAATAAAATGCTGAAAAGAG
This sequence comes from Ascarosepion bandense, assembly GCA_037127315.1. Taxonomy (NCBI): domain Eukaryota; kingdom Metazoa; phylum Mollusca; class Cephalopoda; order Sepiida; family Sepiidae; genus Ascarosepion; species Ascarosepion bandense. Next base: position 50,648 of record JBBBDQ010002613.1, read on the forward strand.
AGTTAATGCTTAGGAATGTGGGAGCGTAATAGGAAGGAATGTCTTTGATGTATTCGCTCCTTAGGTCAGAAAGTAGTTTTGAGACAGCGAAGATAAGATGAGAGGAGAGGGAGGCTAGCATAGTAAGCCACTTGGTTTCACCAATCAGTGAGCGTGTTCTTGGTAGGCTGGAAAAGGCCTGTTTGATCCAATCTTCTACCAAAAGCCTAGTTTACGTTAGATCCAGAAAAGGGAAACATACGTCTCACTCACACTTGAGTCTTAAAGGTAGATGCTGTGGAGTTGTGGCCAATCTTCGGTTCAAAGTTGTAGTGACCGGTTTATACCGGAAGTAAGACATGGAACAAGAAGGTATAGGGGCATATCTTATTTATTCTTTTCTAGTTGTAGTAGGATTCCATTCTAGTGAAGGGTAATTGTATACCGTTGCAGGTTAACGGAATTTGGCCTTGTTGTAGATAGCCCACTATAAATTTATAAAATGATTACAAATCAAGAAAGGCAATTTGAGTAGAAAAATAACATTTTATATATAACACATATCAATTAATGTTTTGTTGGGTTTTCATTTTGGTGGTGAAATGCTGGAAAAAGAGTTTTTGTCCGTATGAATGCTTACAGTAGTATGAGTCGTTCGTTGCCATAGTTGCTGAGAAGATGGGTGGGTGCATTAGCCGGGAGAAGGTTGCATTGTGCGGTTTCATATCACGTCGAGGTAAACCACTTTATAGTGGGTTTAAAATGCTGCAGGCAGGATTAATGCTTATAATGCTGGAATTACTTCTTTATGGTATGTGCATGTTTGAATCACATCTGGGTAGACCAATGTATAGTGGGTTGCTTATCTATTCTTTTCTGTTAGTAGGAAATCAGACGCAGAAGAAAAAACGAGTGGATGACCGAAGAGATCCTCCACATGATGCAAAGGAGACAAAAAATAATGCCAAGACACGGAGCAGAGTACAAAAAACTTCACAGGGAGATAAGGAACAAATGCAGACAAGCCAAAGAGGAATGGCTCAACAACAAATGTGCAGAAGTAGAGAGACTGAGCAGGAACAACAAAGCAGAGATGCATAAAGAGATAAGAGAACTGACAGGACAAAAACCTGCTCCTCAACAGGATGCATAAAATCCAAGGAAGGGACAATCATATAAGAGAAAGAGGAAATACTCCAGCGATGGTAAGAATACATAAAGGATCTCTTTTGCGACAAGAGAGAACAACCGAGAATACACAAGGAGATGGATGGACCGGAAATACTAAAATCCGAAGTGGAAGCTGCAATGGCCAAAATGAACAGAAACAAAGCACCTGGACCAGATGGCATAGTGATAGAGCTGCTGACAGCCTTAGAAGAATATAGCATAGAAAAGATTACCGACATAATAAACGAAATTTATAGCAGCGGAATAATACCAGACAACCTATGCAAGTCGATATTTATAGCGCTGCCGAAGAAACCTGGTGCAAACGAGTGCGAACTACACAGAACTATCAGCTTAATGAGTCACATTACAAAACTGATTGTCAGAATCCTGATGAATAGAGCGAGAAGCAGAATCAGGCCAGAGATAGGGCAGGAACAGTGCGGGTTCGTCAAGGACATTGGAACAAGGAACGCCATATTCATGATTAGGATGCTCTCTGAAAGGGCATTACAAATGAAGAAAGACTTGTACCTATGCTTCATTGATTACGCGAAAGCATTCGACAAAATACGACACAAAGAATTGATGGAGATGCTAGGCAACGTCGACATTTTCGGCAAAGACATAAGAATAATCAAGAATCTCTACTGGCAGCAAACGGCCTGCATACGGACAGGTAACGACCTCAGTAGATACACAAAGATAGAAAAAGGCGTAAGACAAGGATGTGTCTTTTCACCGGATTTGTTCAACCTATACAGCGAGAATATTTTGAGGACCCTAGATGACACGCCAGGATTTGTTATTGGAGGCCACAACCTGAACAACATAAGATATGTGGACGATACAGTGCTGATTGCGGACACGGAAAGGAAACTACAAGACCTCATACAGAAAGTAGCAGTGGAGAGTGACAAGAAGGGACTACAAATAAACTTTAAGAAAACTGAGTGCATGGTCATCAGCAAAAGATACAACCCAAAATGCCAAATACAGGTGGGGGATAACAGAATTAAACAAGTACAAGGATTTAAGTACCTAGGAAATGTTCTAACAGGAGATGGAAAGTGCGACACGGAGATCCGAAGGCGAATTGGCATGGCAAAGGACGCATTCCAGAAGATGAGCAAAATACTAACACACAGGAAAATCTCAATAGAAACGAAGAAAAGAGTGCTAGACTGCTACGTGATGTCAGTTCTTCAATACGGCAGTGAATGCTGGACAATATAATCGAAAATGAGGACAAAACTGGAAGCGGCCGAAATGTGGTTCTACAGAAAGATGCTACGGATATCGTGGACTGAGCATACAAGCAACGACGAGGTGTTAGAAAGAATGGCAACAAAGAGGAAATTGATGCTGAGCATCAGGAAGAGACAACTGAAGTTCCTGGGACATGCAATGAGGAAGGAGAGCCTGGAGATCCTGATACTGACCGGACAGATAGAAGGAAGGAGAGACAGAGGAAGGCAGCGGATAACATACTTGCAGGGTCTGATCAGGTGGATGACGGAACGGGGGTTGCCAGGAGCAACAGGAGCAAACATACTAAGAGCCACAAGAGATAGGGAGACGTGGAGAGCCATGATCGCCTACGTCCTGAAGGGACAGGGCACATAGAAGAAGAAGAAGAAGAAGAAGAAGAAGAAGAAGAAGAAGAAGAAGAAGAAGAAGAAGAATCGTTAACTGACAATCGGAAGGCAAGGGAAGTGGAAGACTTGTTCGCCGGTGGGTTAGAAAGCAAAGGCTCTTTTTTCTTGGAAGATGCGCTTGCCCATGGGTGAGGAAAAAAAAGGATCTTTTTCTTGGAAGGCGGCCCACATGACGAGAAAGAAAAGGCGCAAAGGAATAGAGATGAAAACGAATTTTAATGAATCGGACGTATTGACCGACCTTGCTAAAACATAAGAATTTAAATCCCAGCTGCACTAACTATAAGTGAGAATATCGACTTCTACTTAAAGAAATCATATCTAATAAAAATATCGTCTTTTCGCATGAAGCTCGAAGACGATTCTATTTACGTAGAAATATTGTTTCATTAATTTGTTTCTGAAATTCCCCTGTAAGAATATTGTTTTCTTTCTGATATTCATAAGTGAGGATTTTGTCAATCAAGACAACTATCTTTAACATCTTTAGACAGTTTAATCTCCTTTCTAAACAAATTTTTATATCTATTGCATATACCGCATGCACACATGATATTATCCCTCCCTGCTGTCGAATATTGTAATTTGGAATCTTGAAATATATTAAAACTAGTAGTATAGCCCGGCGTTGCTCGGGTGCAATGAAAGCTTTAAAACTAATCCATGGTCCTGGAGCTCAGACTATTTGGACGTTGGTACGAAAGATTAAAAAGCAATAGTTGTTTCTAGTTAAAGTGAAACCGGAGACTGAAAGAAAAATGAATGGATGTAATTCAAATTTTGAATTCCTGGTATCGATATCAAATAAGTTTTTTTCGTCATAAACTGAATTTTGAAGGCTAAATAAGTCCTCTGAGCAAATGGTATCATGGCTAAGACTTAGAGCTACAATTATACCGACTTAGAGCCAAACCCGAAGCAAAAACTAAAATAAAAGGGTTGAAAAAAATACAGACATACAGGCAGATAAACACACACACAAACATCTTGCCTTTTATATATATATATTATCGATTTTCTGCACTATTGTCAGAACTACAACCTTGAAACTTCTGAATGTCGTTTCTTATGTCTTTGTTTATGAGTGTATCAATTTTGATTAAAATCGGACCATTCTTTCTATAACCCGATTTTTTTTTATTATCAATTTTCGATATTTATTGGGGGTACCACGACACAAAACCTAGCTAAGAACACTCGCAGACGCTTATAGTACAACTGTGTAAATTTTCAAGAAAATCGGTTCAGCCGTTTCGGAGACTAAAGGTAACTGATGCACACACACACACACACACACACACACACACACACACACACACACACACACACACAGACATCCCCCCCCCACACACACACACAAAGTTCCATTTATAAATAAGTTTAGGTTTAGATTATTTGCCTTCATAATAATAAAATTATTTATCAGCAAAATAGCCGGGTGGGCCCATTTTACAGAGATTAGTGAAATAAGCTTAAAAGCATGTTTACTGGTACAGCAAAAATAGCCTCTTCCAAAAAAAAAAACAAAAAAAAAACATTGGCTCCAGACATGAAAATAAGAAACCATGACCCTTAAGTAAACACCCCAAAGAGAATGTTAGTTGGTTGTTTTGTTTTTATGGCAAATCAACCTCGGTGGGTCATTTATTGCCAACTAAACTTTATTTATTTATTGCTGGTAATACCTTTTTCTTTCAACAATTTATTGTTGTTTTTATATAAGTTTTGTGTCTAGTAATACTTTTTTCTTTTTGAGTATCAAGATTCATTGGCAATTGGGATTTGTTTTTTAAGGGCAGGGTCCCCAAGTCCTACCCTTGTTATTTAACCCATAACTGGAGGGAAGGGACGGATTAATACCTTTCTCAAGGGTACCAATGCAGGGTATTCAACACTGGAATTCGAACTCGGCTCACTGATTTCTCTTTCCGAGCCAATATCCACTGCACCACAACGCACATTCATCACTAAACGCTTCCAGCACCTGGTATTGCTAAGCGGTCACCCATCTAAGTACTGACCAGGTTCAACGTTGCTTAACTTCGGTGGTCGAGCCCAAATGAGTATAAAATGGAAAAGACTGAGGAAGAAAAAGAAATGCATCTTTTGTTTGTACAGAACTTGATAACAACATTCCAGTATGCTGTCTCTTTGTAAAGATTTTAAAAACTAATTTCTTATCCTTAACCTGATCTCTGAAGAAGCTTCAATAAAAGTGAAACATGTTAGACTGAGATCAGTCAGTCAGTTAAGTGCCATACGTGATACACGCTTGGGCGATCACGTCTCGAAAGAGACATGACTGACTGGGCAGAAGATTATCCCGCAGTAGGTCGCCATTGCTTTCTGCAGTAGACTGGTTGCCGACCAAGGCCAATCTGTCCTGTTATTTAACCCATAATTGGAAAGAATAGGCAGATTAATACCTTTCCCAAGGGTATTTGCGCGTAAGTGAATGCGATGGATTCAACTGGAATTCGAACTCGGCTCCCCGATTTCTCGTTCCGTGCCGATATCCAATGCACTACAAGGTACGTTTCCTATTTTATCCTTTTTTTTTTCTATCATCTTGTCGGATTCCGATCCATATATTCAACTCATTTGTTATTTTTTCATTTTTCTCTCGGTCTCTGAAGAAGCTTTAATAAAAATGAAACATGTTAGATTGAGATACATTTCCTATTTTGTTCTTTTTCTTTATTCTATCATCTTGTCGAATTCCGATCCATATATTCAACTCATTTGTTATTTTTTCATTTTTCTATCGGTCTCTGAAGAAGCTTTAATAAAAATGAAACATGTTAGATTGAGATCAATCAGTTAAGTGCCATACGTGATACACGCTTGGGCGATCATGTCTCGAAAGGGACATGACTGACTGGGCAGAAGATTATCCCGCAGTAGGTTGCCATTGCTTTCTGCGGTAGACTGGTTGCCGACCAAGGCTATAGAACCCAATCTGTCCTGCTATTTAACCCATAACTGGAAGGAAGAGACGGATTAATACCTTTCCCAAGGGTATTTGCGCGTAAGTGAATACAATGGATTCAACTGGAATTCGAACTCGGCTCCCCGGTTTCTCGTTCCGAGCCATATCCACTGTACCACAACACACATCCGAACGCCCATAGCCCAACTGACACCATTTCGGTCGGGTTTCAATCCTGGATAAAAAGCAATCGGAGTCTAACCGTACTGATGAGCTGTGATACGGCGAAACAGATCTGTCTGTGGATGACAATATATATATGTAGATTGAGATACGTTTCCTATTTTGTTCTTTTTTCTTTATTCTATCATCTTGTCGAATTCCGATCCATATATTCAACTCATTTGTTATTTTTTCATTTTTCTATCGGTCTCTGAAGAAGCTTTAATAAAAATGAAACCTGTTAGATTGAGATACGTTTCCTATTTTGTTCTTTTTTCTTTATTCTATCATCTTGTCGAATTCCGATCCATATATTCAACTCATTTGTTATTTTTTTCATTTTTCTCTCGGTCTCTGAAGAAGCTTTAATAAAAATGAAACATGTTAGATTGAGACACGTTTGATAACTTGTTCTTTATTTATTCTATCATCTCGTCAGATTCCAATCCATATGTTCAATGCACCTTCTTTTCATGTTGATAGGAAAGAAAAAAATGACGGAATGTTCAATTTAAGCATTTCCCCTCACTTTTCAAAATATCCCTTCGACTGTCACTTGACTTTTATTGTCTGTTCAAAAACCAATTTTCTCTCAGCATCCATTTATAACCGTCGTAGTTGATAGTGATAATTTTAATTTTTTCCTCTCTTTCTGTTGACAGAGAAACTGTCAAAATATTTGTTTGGGAAATTATATGAATATAAACACCATTGTTTACTGGTAATTGTTGTGTGCATGTAATTGATTGATTTGTTTTTTTTTTTTCGTTTTTTATTTATATATACTGTTCAGAGAAAGACATTAGGAAAAATGGTCGCCATTTTGATGATTGACAAGTGCAGTGTTTTCCAATTGACTGCAGACATTTTAAAAAATACAGTGTAACCCGGATATAAGATAGTTGATGGACAGGATACAATTCTCTTATATCCGAGTTTGGTCTATTTTATATACATTACCACAGGCTCTAATTTGGGACCAGACAAAATATATCTTATATCCGGGTTATGGTACAGTGTAACCCGAATATAAGAGAGTGGCCGGGGCCGGATAAAATTATTTTATATCCGGGTTTCTCTTATATCAGGGTTTTATCTATTTTATATACATTACCACAGGCTCTAATTTGGGACCAGAGAAAAATATCTCTTATATCCGAATTTATCTTATATAAGGTTTATAATGCATTGTAACCCTGATATAAGAGAGTTGTTGAGACTGGATAAAATTCTTTTATATCCGGGTTTGACCTATTTCATATACATTACCACAGGCTCTAATTCGGGACCAGATAGAATCGCTCTTATATACGGGTTTCTCTTACATCAGGATCTTTTTATAACCGGATTACTCTTATATCCGGGTTTGGTCTATTTTATATACACTACCACAGGCTCTAATTTGGGACCAGATAGAATAGCTCTTATATCCGAGTTTCTCTTATATCAGGATCTCTTATAACCGAATTGCTCTTATATCCGGGTTTGGTCTATTTTATATACACTACCACAGGCTCTAATTTGGAAAAAGGGAACATCTATCTTATATCCGGGATTTCTCTTATTTCCGGGTTATACAACAATTCTTATGCATTATTGAAGTTTTCATTGCCAGATCAAATGTTGGTTGGTTGGTTGTTTTGTTTTATGGCATATCAACCACGTTGGGTCATTTATGACCAACTAAATTTTTTTTAATTTTTTATTGCTGGTAATACCATTTTCTTTCAACAATTTATTGTTCTTTTTTTACATAAATTTTTGTGTCTAGTAATACTTTTTTCTTTTCAAGTATCAAGATTCATTGGGATTTGTTTTTAAGGGCAGGTCCCCAAGTCCTACCCTGTTATTTAACCCATAACTGGAGGGAAGGGATGGATTAATACCTTTCCCTAGGATACCAGTGCTTAAGTGAATGCAGGGTATTCAACAGGAATTCGAACTCAGCTCACCGATTTCTCTTTCCGAGCCGATATCCACTGCACCACAATGCACATCCGTCATTACACGCTTACAGCACCTGGTATTCCCAAGTGGTCACCCATCAAAGTACTGACCTGGCTCAACGTTGCTTAACTTCGATGATCGAGCGAGAACCGGTGTATTCAAGATGATATGGTCGTAAGCCGGATCCGATGTTGCATTCAGAATGTATATAAAAATGCAAAATAATTAGTATAATTTCGATTATTTAGTGAGGGGTGGTGGTAATTGTGATTAAAACGGATTAATTAACTATTATATCTTAATTTTTTTAATTTTCTTAGTTTATTTTAGATTCCAATTTCTCATCCTTCCATTATTAATATGTTAAATTTATTTTTAAATTGAATAATTAAGATTAAACAACTAAATTTAAATAGAATAATTAGGCTTATTTTTAAATTAATTTTTTTAACTTTATATTGTACTAACAGTATAGCCCGGCGTTGCTCGGGTGCAATGAAAAATAAAGCAAATCCATGGTCCTGGACTCTTTGAATGTTGGCACGAAAGATTAAAAAGCAATAGTTGTTTCGACTTAAAGCGAAACCGTAGACTGAAAGAAAAATGAATGGATGTAAGTCAAATTTTGATTTCCTGGTATCGATATCAAATAAGTTTTTTTCGTTGTAAACTGAATTATGAAGGCTAAATAAGTCCTCTGAGTAAATGGTATCATGGCTGAGACTAAGAATTACAATTATACCTACTTAGAGCCAAATTCGAAGCAAAAACTAAAATAAAAGGGCTGAAAAAATACAGACATACAGGCTGATAAACAGACACACACACACAAACATCTTGCTTTTATATGTATATATATATTATCGACTTTCTGCACTATTGTAAGAACTGCAACCTTGAAATTTCTGAATATCGTTTCTTATGTCTTTGTCTATGAGTGCATCAAATTTGATTAAAATTGGACCACTCTTTCTATAACCCGATTTTTTCGATTATCGATTTTCGATATTTATCATGGGTACCTCAACACAAAACCTAACTAAGAACACTCAAAGACGCTTATAGTACAACTGTGTAAATTTTCAAGAAAATCGGTTCAGCCGTTTCGGAGTCTATAGGTAACGGACACACACACACACTCACAAAGTTTCATTTATAAATAAGTTTAGATTATATTTGTTTTGTTAAATGTATAATTAGTGTAATTTTGATTATTTAGTGGTGTGATGGCATTTGTGATTATAACGGATTGATTAATCATTATCTCTTAAATATCTTTAATTTTCTTTTTTTTTTTTAACTAATTTCTTATCCTTTCACCGTTAATATCTAATATTTATTTTTTATTTTATTTTATTATTTTTTTAAATTTTTCTCCTCTCATCTTTTCTTTCTAATTTAAATTTATTCCTCTCTTCTTTCTTCTTTTGCTTTTCGTTTACGCTTTAAGATACTTACCCTTTCTCTTTAACGCTATCTCTCTCGCTCACCTAACCCCCTTTCTTTACTTTTCAAATCTACGTGTCAGCAGTCTAACTGACTTGCATAATGTATCTTTAACTTTAAGTTGACATCCACTCTTACGCGTGCTCTTTGATTATATGTTGCGTATATATATGCTTAAGTATGAATGTGTGTGTGTATTCGCCGAACTGATGTAATGATGTATTTTTCTTAAATTTTCTCTTTTAAGGGAGCAATCTTTATTTTTATTCCGTTTTTTTTTTTTTGCGGGGTTTTTGTTTGTGAATTTCATTCGTGTAAAATCTTCTGTACAATAAAGACGGAAGCTAATGATGGTTTGCCTGAAAATAGGCCTAGACTCCCGATTTACCATGAAATAATGTGTCTGCCTAATTTTTTCTTATATTTGATCTATATGTATTTATATACATATATATTTAGAGCTCTCTTAGAGAGTTATCCCACCACTGTATGTACAGGATACCCCTTTGGATTCTTCTATATCTACACCGCATGCTTGTTGGTTATATGCATGTTATTTCATTTAGATTTTACCCATTTTCGTACAAACATAATGAACATGGTTTATTTAAGGACTTACATGTTTTAGCTTCTTTTAGAATTTTCCACTTTATTATGGGTGTTTTTTGTTGTTGTTTCATTTAGATACCAATGATAATTCGATAGGGATGTTCCATTTTTGAATTTGTTATTATTAAATGAAGAGGTGTGCTGGGAAATTCACCGTTTAAGAGCATTATATTGTTTGGGTTTTCCTTTGAAGATATTTTGCATTGATAGACGATTGATTTCGTTAGGCACCTGTTTTCTAACGGGCAGTCTATAGGGTTTTTACAATTACATTTTTTCTTGTCTAAATTGTTATTTTCTGCTATCTAGTTGTTTTTATTAATTTTGTTAAATTTTTAAAAATATTATTATTGTGATTTTTTATGATTTTTTCTAGATTGTTCATACAGCTGTAACTTAATTTAATAGCATTTTTATTAAAGATCTTACTTAGTGAATTTTTTCCGGAAATTGTTTCCTAATTAATGCAGTGAAGTTTTTCCCCAATTTACTTCTAGACATCTGGTTGAAAGGAGGTGCGTACCAGATAATATTTCTATTCTTACTTTTTCTTCAGGGGTTATTTTTCTCATTTCTTCTTCTATGTGCCCTGTCTCTTCAGGACGTAGGCGATCATGGTTCTCCATGTCTCCCTATCCCTTGTGGCTCTTAGTATGTTTGCTCCTGTTACACCTCGCAACCCCCATTCCGTCATCCACCTGATCAGGCCCTGCAAATATGTTATCCGCTACCTTCCTCTGTCTCTTTTTCCTTCTATCTGGCCAGTCAGTATCAGGTTCTCCAGGCTCTCCTTCCTCATTGTGTGTCCTAGGAACTTCAGTTGTCTCTTCCTGATGCTCAGTATTAATTTCCTTTTTGTTGCCATTCTTTCCAACACCTCATCGTTGCTTGCATGCTCAATCCACGATATCCGCAGCATCCTTCTGTAGAACCACATTTCCGCTGCTTCAAGTTTTATCCTCATTTTCAATGATATTGTCCAGCATTCACTGCCGTATTGAAGAACAGACATCACATAGCAATCCAGCACTCTTTTCTTTGTTTCTAGTGAAAAGGCACTATTATAAAAATTGTTAAGCTTATTAAATACTACTTCATTAGATGAATTTCTACTAATTCTGTATTATATTGATGAGGGTACGTGTTTGATAACAGATGGAGGGTGGTTAGAATTTGGGTGAATGTATAAAGGATTGGTATTTTTTTTTTTTTGTATGGTTGGTGTATATTTTTCTCTAGATCTAAGGTTACATCGAGGAAATCTACATTTTTATATTTGTTTTAATTGTTACTTTTAAATTAAGGTTTTTAAATTCTTTATATATCATCTTTCTAATTTTATCTATTTTAAAATATGTGACATTTCTTATTATTATAAGTCCATCGGCTCTATATAATCCAATGTCTTTAGTATCTACTTCCTTATAGGCTGTGAGTTTATATAGTATTAATCATCCTACCAGATTTGAAGATTCCGTAGAGTCCAGAGATCCCATGGTAATATCAAAATTATCCTCTTTGGAATTAATTTTTCTCCACTGTTCTTCATGAATGAGCACAGATGTTTTTGCATTTATTATTATTATTATTATTCTCTTCGCCTTTGTTAAATCCGAGTAAAGAGTTGCGAATTTCAATGCTGTAACAAATAGTTCTTTTGATACCAATGGATGTGCGTTGTGGTGCAGTGGATATCGGCTCGGAACGAGAAACCGGGGAGCCGAGTTCAAATTCCAGTTGAATTCATTCTTACGCGCAAATACCCTTGGGAAAGGTATAAATCCATCTATTCCTTCCAGTTATGGGTTAAATAGCAGGACAGATTGGGTTCTATAGCCTTGGTCGGCAACCAGTCTACCGCAGAAAGCAATGGCAACCTACTGCGGGATAATCTTCTGCTCAGTCAGTCATGTCTCTTTCGAGACATGATCGCCCAAGCGTGTATCAAGTATGGCATTTTAACTGGCTGATACCAATGGATAGTTTTCCTTAATATCGAATTGGATAAAAGAGCAGTTGTTTTTTTTTTTTGTTTTTTTTTATGTTATAAAACCAATTTGTTACATCTGTGGTATCTTTCCATAATCTTAATTCCAGATATTCCATGATTTGTTTGTTAAGTCTTTCTAGTATGTTCGTACTAATTTTTCCAATCTTTGGTCTGGTGGGATTTATCATTCTTGTGGTGGGATTTATATTGAAGTTTTTCTTATGATGTTTTATGGTTATGTAGAACTCCGTTGCGTTAAGTTTTGCTACTCTGTTGCTTATTTTTAATTTATCTTTGATTTTTTTACTAGCTGTGTTAATCTTATCAACTGAGTCCATCTGATTCTTATCAACTTTTTTATATTTTTTGGTCAAGTTTTTCATGATTAGCGTATTATATTCTTTAGGTGTTTCTTTGTAGAAATTGACTTTTTTATCCGATTTCATGAATACTCTGTGGATGCTTTTATTTCTTTCACCACTTCTCCAAGATGTTGTTGGAAATCATTTCTCCTTTTTTTGCGAAATGTTGTATTGCTTATTATGTCTAGTAACCCATATTCTTGTTCTTTAGGTGTTTTTTTTTCTTTTTGTAGAAAGAAATGAGCCTTCCATCTCATTTTCCGGATTAAATCCTCTGTTTTGTGTTATAGTTTTATGAAGTATTCCCTTTTGTTTACATTGGGTATATTCTTCAAAGAGATTCCGAAATCGATTTTCTCCATATTGCTTTGTCGAAAACTTAAAAAATAAAAATAAACATGTACAGTGCTCTAATACACAGGTAGAGCACTGTGCCGAGGCCGTCGCTATATATTACCAGGTTTAACCATTACTTTCGGTCCATTTTTAAGTTTTAAATACTTTCACGGCTTCTGCTCTGATGAACTTAGATCACTGGTGCCCCCTAAATACGAATTTGCACGAGATACTAGATTAGCAACTAGATCCCACCCTTTTACAGTGAAACCGATAAAATGCAGCCGTAACTTCTACTCCAACAGTTTCTTTCCTCGCACTTCCCGACTGTGGAATTCTCTTCCAAACGATTGCCTCCCCGACGGCTACAATCTCCAGGAGTTTAAATGTAAGGTCAATACACACCTCCTAACACACTAACCTGCTCCCATTCTATCAAGCACTCTTCCCATCTGCCCGACCCTCATCCTCGCTATCCTTACTCATCTGTCACCTTTCTCCTGACATTCCCTATGTCTATCCACTCCTTCTCTTTACCTTCCCCTATGTAGCCCCATGCGCAATAGTGGCAGTGGAATGCCTTGCTTGGGGTGAGATGATTAAAAAAAAAAAAATTTTTTTTATAATTCTCTTTGCAATTTGGTTCTGAAAATAAGTTAACGCTAACGGACGCCGGGTAGTAAAACAACACTACTAAGTGTGATGTCAGCAAGTCAACTTTAATCATAGAACAAGCCTGGTAATATATAGCGACGGCCTCGACTGTACACGTTTATTTTTATTTTTTAAGTTTTAAGTTTATTTTTTAAGTTTTAAGTTTAAGTTCTCAGACATACTATTTTTAGTATTTATTGTGAAGTGGATAATTTTAAATGAAAATAGAATGTTTCTTTTGTTAATTCTGCACAATAACATGTGCATAAAATGAACTGTTCTGGTGTCCAGTTTTTGTGCTCTCTTCCCCATGCTAGTCTCTTCTTCTTATTGGCTGGCCGAAGCAAAGGGTTCCTGGCTGCCTTGTAAGATTTTGCAAAGTAATAATAACAAAAGAATCATTCTATTTTCATTTAGAAATATCCACTTGGCAATAAATACTAAAATTAGTATGAAATACAACATTATTTTTTTAAGACTGATGTGACCTAATAAGTATGGCCGGTATATATATATATATATATATATATATATATATATATATATATATATATATAAACTTATTTATAAATGAAACTTTGTTTGTTTGTGTGTGTGTGTGTGTGTGTGTGTGTGTGTGTGTGTGTGTGTGTGTCCATTACCTATAGACTCCGAAACGGTTGAACCGATTTTCTTGAAAATTTTCACAGTTGTGTTTACTATAAGCGTTTGCGAGTGTTCTTAGCTAGGTTTTATCTCGAGGTACCCTTGATAAATATCGAAAATCGATCATCGAAAAAATTGGGTTATAGAAGGAGTGGTCCGATTTTAATCAAATTTTATACACTCATAGACAAAGATATAAGAAACGATATTCAGAAGTTTCAAGGTTGCAGTTCTTACAATAGTGCAGAAAATCGATAATATATATATATAAGGCAAGATGTTTGTGTGTGTGTGTGTGTCTGTTTATCTGTCTCTATGTCCTTTATACAAATCCAATTTTTTTCTGAATCTCACCAAACTTCACACAAATATTCTTTAGGCTGAGTCTGAGCTCCAGGACCACGGATTAGTTTTAAAACTTTCATTACACCCGAGCAACGCCGGGCTATACTGCTAGTATATCTATATATATATATTGATGTATGTTTCATTAATACAGACAAGTTTTGTTGATTTATGTAATTTTTTTCATATCGTCTGATAAGCTTAATAGCATTATCGTTGAGAGAGGAAAGCAAATCACAATATTGATACATGTTTTTATTTAATCCTTTCTGAGCTTTTGGCTCAGTCGTTATCAAAGATGAAAATAATGTTGGTTGTAATGATCAGTTTGCGGACGAATGATATTGTAGATGTACTGCGTGTTGCTTTTAGGGTGTTCAGTTTTTCTTTTGCTATTTCAATTTGCCTTCTCACCAGGCTACATTTATAATTCCACGTGTTGATAGTTTGATGGGCTGCTGGATCATGTAGTTTAAATTGTGTGTATTTAAGCAGCATTTTTTCATTGATGCATGTTTCATTAAATAATATAGACAACTTTTGTCGATTTATTTTATGTAATTTTTTTTTCATATCGTCTGATAAGCTTAGTAGCATTATCGTTGAAAGAGGAAAGAAAATCACAATATTGATACATGTTTTAATTTAATCCTTTCTGAGCTTTCCGCTTACATCAGCCATTATCAAAGCTGACAATTGTGTTGGTTGTAATGAACAGTTCACAGACGAACAATAGTAGTAGTCGTCTATTTTGTTTGTATGAAAGATTGGCGAACATGTGCGTGCATGCGGGAAGCGAAAATCGCACTAGAGCTTGTGGCGTTTCAAAACTTAACCTGAACAAAATTAACTACGAAATCTTCACAAACATTCCCAATGCCTGTAATAGATGACAGAAGTGATTGGTTATCCCAATGGATTTTCATACTTAATACTTCCCGCCCCAACAAACTGGATCTATCAGGACTAAAATATAAAAAAAAATTTTTTCTAATTGTTTCATCCCACCACTGATGTGCAAGGGGCTACTTAAGAGAGTTAAAGTTTTAGGCAGGAGGAGAGTGAGGAGAAAGCCGAACCAGCTACAGGGGGTGACAGAGAAAGGATATGAACAGAGAAGTGAGAACAGTTACGAAAGTAGAGAGAAAAGAAAAGTACAAGATACACGAGGTAAATGTAGAAAGGACTAGAATCAAGTGGATAAGAGATGGGAATTGACATTGCATTTAAATTCCTAGAAGTTGTAACTGTCAGGAAAGCAAGTATATGGAAGAGAGTTCCACAGGCGGGAAATGTGAGAAAAGAAGCTGGTAGAGTAGAATTGTCACTTGCATTTGGGCGATTTAACTGTAAAATCGCAAAACATAGAAATTTCTGTGTCAAAATGTTTTTTTAATTAAAAATCTAATTTAATTATATGATTATATTATGCTCCACAATATTTATTGCATTAAGCTCATCAGTACGGTTAGATATTCATTTAATTTTAGCCATTATTGAAACCTGACTGAATTGACATCAGTCAGTGATTCTACCTTTGAGCCATGGGTGTTTGGTAGAAAAAGACAGACTTTTAGCATGTGATATACCATGTGACCACACGCCAGTAGCTAAGAGTGTTCTAATTCACTAGTGAATGAACGATGCATAGATGCTAGAGTAGCTACTGTTTTTTCAAAGTCTGTAATATAACAATCTGGCCCCACCCGAGGAAGGCTGATGCAAGCGGGGGTGTTTCCGGTCGTTGAAAGGAACGGATGTTTGACCTTATTTCCGGCAGTAGCGGAAATGGCTACAGAGGCAAACAGAACAGGTGTCTCTGAGAATTACGTGGGCGTGCGTGGGCGAGGCAAAACCGGAAGAAAAAGTCCCGGTTCTGGAGATTATAAAAAGACCTCGGCGCACGGATTCGCAGTAGAGTAGCAGTAGAGACCAGAGTAGCAGTAGAGAGGAGCGACAGAGATCGGCCGGTGAAGAGAGACACAACAGATACGACGACACTCCCATCAACCCATTAGAGGCGCGCTCTCTCAATTCTCTGTCCCCTATGCTACACGGTTCATCGTCATTAATAAAAATATAACTTATATTTTTATATATATGCGTGTTTGTTGTTTGTCGATATACAACAAGTCTACCATTTTTCAAGAGTGCTCAATCAGGGTGTGAGAGCATATATATATATATATATATATATATATATATATATATTGGTTAGTATGTATTCTTTGAGATCAAATCCCAAAATGAATCTCCTTTCTGATTAGCCAAAGGAAACACCCCCATACATTCACAGCAAACCAAAGGTTTTTGTCATTTAAATGTAAATCATCTGCACAACTAACATCAACATTGCCTGATGATGAGAATCTCTCTCGAAACATAGAAATTTCCGTGTCGCAATGTACAATTGATACATAACTATATATATATATATATATATATATATATATTTATTTTATATTTTGGGTAAATTTTTAAGTAATTATTAATTACTTAAATAAATAAATTTAATTAATTTAATTAATATTAAATAATAAATAATTATAATTATAATATATTATAATATATTATTATATATAATAATATAATTATATATTATTATATATAATAATAAAATATAACAAACAAAAGAATGCTGAATTATAAAGGCTGGATAAAAAAAAGATTTGAGGCAGCAGAAGTGTAGTTCTACAGAAGGATGCTGAGAATACCATGGATTGTAGATGTGAGTAACGAGGAAATTTTAAGGAAAATAAAAACAAAGACAAAATCAGAAAAACAGTTGAAATTCGACATACATAATGAGAAAAGGAGGCCTGGAAAATTTGATGCTCACAGAATATATTGAAGGCAAGAATGATAAAGGGAAATAATCTATAATAATAACATAATAATAACATAATAATAATAATAATAATAATAATAATAATATCAGGTGAATGGATGCTAAAACAAGAAAGCTTCTTTCTAAGCATAAGATGCATCATCCAAAGGCTGATGTAGACCGTCTATACATACCCTGTAAAGAAGGTGGAAGTGGTCTTATTCAGCTGGAATTGTCATACAAGACAACAACTATTGGCTTACTAACATACATAGAAACAACAAAGGATTGGATGATACAATTAGTAAGGCAACATGAAGAAAGAAAGAAAAAATATTCAATAATAAAAGAAGGTAGTAAATTCAAACAAGATTTACAGTTAGTAGATTCTGTAGAAAAGCAGAACGGAAGCCAAGAGCCGGCTATTGCGGCAAAGAATATGAAAATGAAAGCCAAAGATAAAGCTCTTGAACAGATGAAACAGCGCTGGCAAGACAAACCTCTGCATGGCCAATATCCAGTACATGCCAATAAATCCAATGTTGACAAAGTTAATACTCATCGATGGTTACGTGCATCTGGATTAAAGTCTGAAACTGAAGGCTTTATTCTTGCAGCACAAGACCAAAGTCTTTTCACGAGAAACTTTCAGGCAAATATTATGCATAATAATATGGATCCAAAATGCAGGTTTTGTGATAAACACCAAGAAACAATAGACCACCTAATCTCAGGCTGTTCTGTGCTTGCCCCAAATGAATATAAAAATCGCCACGATAGAGTTGGGCAATATTTACATTGGGCAATATGCAAACATTATGGAAAAGCTGTAGGCAAACACTGGTATGAACATCACCCAGCACCGGTTACAGAAATAGAAGATGTAACCATTCTATGGGATTACACCATCTACACAGATAGAAAAATTGAAGCAAACAGGCCAGACATTATTGTTAAAAACCAGAAGGAGAAAACTTGTCTATTAATTGATATGGCTTGTCCAGCGGATTGTAACATAGCAATCAAGGAATTTGAAAAACTGTCAAAATATAAAGACCTGGAAATTGAAATAGAAAAAATGTGGAAATTGAAAACAAGAGTTGTGCCAGTGATAGTAGGTGCACTTGGAATGATAAAAAATGGAACAAAACAACACATTGAAAGAATCCCTGGAAACCCCAGCTTAAGAGATATACAAAAAATTATCTTATTAAGTACAGCCCACACACTAAGGAAAACTTTATCTATGTAATGCTGGGGATGATAGGGAAGATAGAAAAACATGAAATGGAGCCATAACAACACGCCACTACCTGCCTTAGGTCTCCCCGCAGACTTGGTTGGTAGTGAGACCAAAGCAGAAATCGAAATATGATGAAAAATGACATGATAATAATAATAACATAATCTATAATATAATAATATTATATTATTAATTAATTTAATAGATAAATTAATTAAATTTTTAATTTTATTTAATTATTTTTGTAAATTTTTTTTTAATATAAATTTTTTCATTCAGAAATATATATTGCAGATGAAAATAAATTGCTGAATGAACAATGCATACATTATCATTACCCTCTCAAATATCTTGATGGTAGGGTACAATCGTATTACGTAAGGGTTCAATACATTTTTCTTTGTTTCTTTTGCCTCAAGTTGCTTCTTCATTAGACTCAATTACTATCTGACTTCTTCCTGTTTACTAAACTCAAATCCTGCTTGCATGGTCACTATTTTGGAAAAAATGATGTCATCATATGTGTTGGGACGCCTGTGCCTATTCGGCTATAATGGACTATTCCATTACTATGTAAAGTAATGATGGCATCTACGTAGGAGAGTGTGCCGAGCAGCCGATCGACAAGTCAGTCGTAGACTTCCGGTGACAACCCGGAAGTACCCATTGCTCATACTACGTCTTACGACGCTTGAGACGATTAACCCTTGTTCTTATATTGGATACTAATAACCTTTGTAAATACTATTTTCACGGAATACAACAATTAACCTATTCCTGTTGTTGAGTTATTTATTCTTACTCACGACATAACAATATGTGATGTTGGGGATATTTTAGAGGACCAGGATTTCACCTTTTGAGTATTAAAACTTAAATATTGTTGGACCATGTGCATTGATGTCAAGGGAGACTATATTGGGAAATAGTGAAAAACTGTCCTGTTTCTCCAACTTCTTCTCGGAGATGCAGAAACAAGACAGTGATTTGCGATTCTGATTTTAGACGATACTGTATCTTATTTTTTTGATTTGTGAGACTGGATTTGCAATACAAATTTTTGTCACTGACTTTTCTTTGAGCATTTGTTAACAGGCAGACGAATTCTGTATGCTTTTCGTCATCTGTTACCTTTAATTACTCTAACTAATGTCTGAATTCAAAGTATGATTGTTATCATCGCAATGCCAACAGATATATATATATATATATATATATATATATATATATATATATAGCATCCTCACCTTCAGATGCAGTCTGGATTTTGGAGTGATTATTGGTTCATTTCATTTTCCATGGAGCCTTTTTTGCTTGTCATTGTTGTAAACAAATCATTTTTCATTGTATTTGAGTGTTATTTTTTAAAATTGTTTTGTTGTATTTGTGCACAGAATTGCAGGTGAAAATAAAATTGATTCTTTTTTTTGTTCTTGAATCATGATGCTTCTAAACATAATTCACAAATCCAAGTTTTCAGTGCCTTCGATAGTTTAGTCTAAACAGGGAACAAGGGATGAGCCTCTTCACCTGTTCAATAGACGTGGGTGGAGTGTGAACCGGGTGATAGTTTAGTCTATCTACTCCAATTGAAAAAAAAAGTGAGAAGTTTGGAAAAGAGAAAACCGGAAACCGCATCCTAAACAGAAAACAAGGGATGAGCCTCTTCACCTGTTCAATAGACATAGGTGGAGTGTGAACCAGGCGATAGTTTAGTCTATCAACTCCAATTGAAAAAAACAAAAGTGAGAAGATTGGAAAAGAGAAAACCGGAAACTGCATCCTAAACAGGAAACAAGGGATGAGCCTCTTCACTTATTCAACAGACGTGGGTGGAGTGTGAACCGGGCGATAGTTTAGTCTTGGATACATGAAATGTGTCGGTGGTGTCATGGGATCCGAATTATTCTTAATCAGCATTTTCATTTGGCTATCATTGGCGCCAGCAGACTTTCTGAATCAAAATTTCCATTTATTTTAATTTTTTCAAATCTACTCAAGTGATCTACCAAGCTAACATTTCCTCCAAAAATAAATAAATAAACAAATAATTATGAAGCAAACCTTAGAATTTTGTCAGGGAACAACATTTCTTTTTTGATTGTGCATTGAGCACTTTTTTTATCTACTGCCTACTTGTCCAAATGGGTTAAATAACAAGACAGATTGGATTCTATAGCCTTGGTCGGCAACCAGTCTACTGCAGAAAGCAATGGCGACCTACTGCGGGATAATCTTCTGCCTGACTTGTCCAACCAACACCTCTTTTACTGGAGAGTGTGTGTGTGTATGTGTGTGTGAACTTTAAGGTTGATTGATGTTATTATCATTCATTTCTCAATGTACCCAAGTACTTTCAATCTCTTTCCAAGATTATCTTCAGGAATGTGCATGACCATGACATTACAGCATATAAAAAAATTCCATTTTGGATAATTTTCACATTCTAATGAATGCTAGCAATTTGTCAAGCGTTATATTTGAAGCAGAAAAAATTTACAGTGATTTTTTGCAACACAGTTTTGCGTTTTTTTTGTTACCATAACTCACATTCCTGAAGATGATCTCGGAAAGAGATTGAATGTACTTGGGTTCATTGAAAAATGAATGATAATAACATCTGTCAATGTTACAGCACATTTCTGACATCTTTCAATGATAGTAAGTGAAAGATTATCCGTGAATATGAACGGATTTTATTAAAAGTAAGCAGACACAATGTTTGGAATTTATGTAAGCTGACATATATATATATATATATATATATATATATATATATATATATATATACTAGCAGTATATCCTGGCATTGCTCGGGTGTAATGAAAGCTTTAAAACTAATCCATGAGCTCCTGGATGTTGGCACGAAAGATTAAAAAGCAATAGTTGTTTCCAGTTAAAGCGAAACCGTAGACTGAAAGAAAAATGAATGGATGTAAGTCAAATATTGATTTCCTGGTATCGATATCAAATAAGTTTTTTTTCATCGTAAACTGAATTTTGAAGGCTAAATATGTCCTCTGAGTAAATGGTATCATGGCTGAGACTAAGAACTACAATTATACCTACTTAGAGCCAAACCTGAAGCAAAAACTAAAATAAAAGGGATGAAAAAATACAGACATACAAGCAGATAAACAGACACACACACAAACATATTGCCTTTTATATATATATTATTGATTTTCTGCACTATTGTAAAAACTGCAACTTTGAAACTTCTCAATGTCGTTTCTTATGTCTTTGTTTATGAGTGTATGAAATTTGATTAAAATCGGAGCACTCCTTCTGTATCCTGATTTTTTCGATTATCGATTTTTGATATTTATCGGGGTACCTCAGCACAAAACCTAGCTAAGAACACTCAAAGACACTTATAGTACAACTGTGTAAATTTTCAAGAAAATCGTTTTAGCCGTTTCAGAGTCTATAGATAATGGACACACACACACACACACACAGACACACACAGACACACAAAGTTCCATTTATTATATAAGTTTAT
The DNA here is from genome assembly GCA_037127315.1 of Ascarosepion bandense. Lineage (NCBI taxonomy): Eukaryota > Metazoa > Mollusca > Cephalopoda > Sepiida > Sepiidae > Ascarosepion > Ascarosepion bandense. The sequence goes on from JBBBDQ010002613.1 coordinate 72,515, forward strand.
ATATATACACACACACACACACACACACACATATATATATATGCATGTATCTCTCACCCCTCCTCCCTTCCTCTGTCCATTTATAATCCTTTCTCATCCCTCCTTTCATTCTCTGTCTATGTGTCAGTCTTTCCCATCCTTTCAGCCTTCCTCTTTCTATCTGTCAATCTCTCATCCTCCCTTGTGGTGAACGCATACATATATATATATGTGTGCATTCACCACAATAATTCTTGGTTACATATGATTTATTGATTTTGTTTGCTATAGAATATCCTACTTTTGTACCCATGTTCCATACTTAGTTTAGAAAATATTTACATATATATATGACATAAAGTAATAAGAGTTAAAGATAACTTGAGGACTATGCAATGTTAATGACCTTGATCCTTAATAATTGCCAAGCACTTATAGTCTTGTGCCAGACTAAAATATTTTTGTCGCTGCCATTTTCGACTGATAATGTTAACAGAAAACAACCGATTCCCTTGGAGAAGGTCATTTCCTGTAAATGCTTTCAAAGAAATCTTTGGTCATGAAGAATGCAATATATCTTGGCATTGATTTTACCAATTTCTTTTTCTTTTTGGTAACTGAAATTGCTGGAGTTGAAAAAATGTTTCTTTGGCTGTAGCATGAATAAATGAGAAAAAGAAAAAGAAGAATGAGAAAAATGAGAAAAAGATTAATAGAAAAAGAAAGAGAAAAAGGATGCAAAAGACAAGCAAATAGAGAGAGGAAGGGAGGAGGGATAAAAGATTAGCATATAGAAAGAGGAAGGGTGATGGGATGAGAAAGGCTAATAGACAGAGAAAAGGAGGAGGGATGAGAAAGGGAGGAGGGATGAGAGATTGACATATAGAAAGAGGAAGGCTGAAAGAATGAGAAAGGCTGACATAGAGAATGAGAGGAGGAATGAGAAAAGATGATAAATGGACAGAGGAAGTGAGAGGGGATAAGAGATTAACATATAGAAAGAGGAAGGGTGAAGAGATGAGAAAGACTGACACATAGAGAAAGGAAGGAGGGATGAGAGACATATAGAAAGAGGAAGGCTGAAAGGATGGGAAAGGCTGACACATAGACAGAGAATGAGAGGAGAAATAAGAAAGATGATAAACGGGCAGAGAAAGGGAGGAGGGACGAGATTAACATATAGAAAGAGGAAGGGTGAAGAGATGAGAAAGGCTGACAAATAAACAGAGAAAGGGAGGGGGGATGAGAGATTAACACATGGAAAGAGAAAGGGTGATAGGATGGGAAAGGCTAATAGACAGAGAAAAGGAGGGGGGATGAAAGATTGACATATAGAATGAGGAAGGCTGGAGGGAAGAGAAAGTCTGACAAATAGACAGGTTTGTGTTTGAGTTTTGTTTAACGGCATGTGAGTTTTTTAATGCCAAAAAGGTGTGGTTTTAATATATTTTCTTTTAATGTTTGGTTATAGTGATAAGGTTGATTTTGTCAAATTTTTGTGAAAATCTTTTATTTTTATTCTTTTTTATTTTAGAAAATTGAGATTGTCTTCTAGTTTTGTATTCAAAAATATTTTGCTGAGAATTATTTTTTCTTCAAAAATGTTTCGAGGTGATAATTTTTTCTTCAAAAATGTATCGTTAGTAATATTTTTAAAGCTTATTTCTATGTATATATTTCTATAAAAGTGTATTTATATACTTTCATAGTGTTTTGACCCCAGTTTGGGGGTTAACTCTTTGCCCATAGCTGGGACCCTAACAGGTGCTGCCACTCCAGGTCAGGGTGGACCTGGGAACAACAGCAATCAAGAGATGATTCCATGCTCCTCACAACCTCCCAACCAGAGGCCTTGTTGTTGGATGCAGTTTTCTGTCATGCCAAATAGACAGAGAAAGGGAGGAGGGATGAAGGACTGGCATATAGAGAGATGTAGGGAGGAGAGTTGAGTAAGGGTGGTAAATAGAGAAAGAGAGGAGGGGTGAGAAAGGATGGTAAATGGATAGAGAAAGAGAGGAGGAATGAGATAGGGTGGTAAATGGTCAAAGAATAGGAGGAGGTATGAGATAGGATGGTAAATGGATAGAGAAAGAGAGGAGGGATGAGATAGGATGGTAAATGGTCAGAGAATGAGAGGAGGGATGAGATAGGATGGTAAATGGTCAAAGAATGGGAGGAAGAATGAGATAGGATGGTAAATGGATAGAGAAAGAGAGGAGGGATGAGATAGGATGGTAAATGGTCAAAGAATGAGAGGAAGGATGAGATAGGATGGTAAATGGTCAAAGAATGGGAGGAGGAATGAGATAGGATGGTAAATGGATAGAGAAAGAGAGGAGGGGTGAGAAAGGATGGTAAATGGATAGAGAAAGAGAGGAGGAATGAGATAGGATGGTAAATGGTCAAAGAATGGGAGGAGGGATGAGATAGGATGGTAAATGGATAGAGAAAGAGAGGAGGGATGAGATAGGATGGTAATGGATAGAGAAAGAGAGGAGGAATGAGATAGATGGTAAATGGTCAAAGAATGGGAGGAGGAAGGGAGATTGGATGGTAAATGGATAGAGAAAGAGAGGAGGGATGAGATAGGATGGTAAATGGTCAAAGAATGGGAGGGAGGGATGAGATAGATGGTAAATGGATAGAGAAAGAGAGGAGGAATGAGATAGGATGGTAAATGGTCAAAGAATGGGAGGAGGGATGAGATAGGATGGTAAATGGTCAGAGAATGAGAGGAGGGAGGAGATAGGATGGTAAATGGTCAAAGAATGGGGAGGAGGAATGAGATAGGATGGTAAATGGTCAAAGAATGAGAGGAAGGATGAGATAGGATGGTAAATGGTCAAAGAATGGGAGGAGGGATGAGATAGGATGGTAAATGGTCAAAGAATGGGGAGGAGGAATGAGATAGGATGGTAAATGGATAGAGAAAGAGAGGAAGGATGAGATAGGATGGTAATGGTCAAAGAATGGGAGGAGGGATGAGATAGGATGGTAAATGGTCAAAGAATGGGAGGAGGGATGAGATAGGATGGTAAATGGATAGAGAAAGAGAGGGAGAATGAGATAGATGGTAAATGGTCAAAGAATGGGAGGAGGAATGAGATAGATGGTAAATGGATAGAGAAAGAGAGGGAGGGATGAGATAGGATGGTAAATGGATAGAGAAAGAGAGAGGAATGAGATAGATGGTAAATGGTCAAAGAATGGGAGGAGGAATGAGATAGGATGGTAAATGGATAGAGAAAGAGAGGAGGAATGAGATAGGATGGTAAATGGTCAAAGAATGGGAGGAGGAAATGAGATAGGATGGTAAATGGATAGAGAAAGAGAGGGAGGGGATGAGATAGGATGGTAAATGGATAGAGAAAGAGAGGAGGAATGAGATAGGATGGTAAATGGATAGAGAAAGAGAGGAGGGATGAGATAGATGGGTAAATGGATAGAGTAGCAGAGGTGGAATGAGATAGGATGGCAATGGTCAAAGAATGGGAGGAATGAGATAGGATGGTAAATGGATAGAGAAAGAGAGGAGGGATGAGATAGGATGGTAAATGGATAGAGAAAGAGAGGAGGAATGAGATAGGACGGTAAATGGTCAAAGAATGGGAGGAGGAATGAGATAGGATGGTAAATGGATAGAGAAAGAGAGGAGGGATGAGATAGGATGGTAAATGGTCAGAGAATGAGAGGAGGGATGAGATAGGATGGTAAATGGTCAAAGAATGGGAGGAGGAATGAGATAGATGGTAAATGGTCAAAGAATGAGAGGAAGGATGAGATAGGATGGTAAATGGTCAAAGAATGGGAGGAGGAATGAGATAGGATGGTAAATGGTCAAAGAATGGGAGGAGGAATGAGATAGGATGGTAAATGGTCAAAGAATGAGAGGAAGGATGAGATAGGATGGTAAATGGTCAAAGAATGGGAGGAGATGAGATAGGATGGTAAATGGTCAAAGAATGGGAGGAGGAATGAGATAGGATGGTAAATGGATAGAGAAAGAGAGGAGGGATGAGATAGGATGGTAAATGGTCAAAGAATGGGAGGAGGAATGAGATAGGATAGTAAATGGTCAGAGAATGAGAGAAGGGATGAGATAGGATGGTAAATGGTCAAAGAGTGGGAGGAGGAATGAGATAGGATGGTAAATGGTCAAAGAATGAGAGGAAGGATGAGATAGGATGGTAAATGGTCAAAGAATGGGAGGAGGGATGAGATAGGATGGTAAATGGTCAAAGAATGGGAGGAGGAATGAGATAGGATGGTAAATGGTCAAAGAAAGGGGGAGGAATGAGGGATTGGCATATACAAAGAGGAAGGGAGGTGAAGAGAAAGGCTGGCAAATAGACAGAGAAAAGGAGGAGGGATGAGAGACTGGCATATAGAAAGAGGATGGGAGTAAGATTAGAAAGGTTGGCAAATAGACAGAGAAAGGGAGGAAGGATGAGATAAGATGGTAAATGAACAAAGAAAGGGAGGAAGGATGGGAGTAGCATATGCAAAGAGATAGGGAGGGGGATGAGAAAGGCTGGCAAATAGACAGAGAAATGGGAGGAGGGATGAGGGATTGGCATGTAGACATGGGAAGGGTGGACGGATGAGAAAGGCTGGCCAATAGACAGAGAAAGGGAGGAGAAATGAGAAAGGATGACAAAGGGAGGAAGGAGGGATGAGAAAATCTGGCAAATGGATGGAGAACGAGAAGAAGATGGTCTAGCAAATCGATAGGAAAAGGTAGAAGGGATGAAAAAGGAAATGGGAAACTCTGACAAGCAGAAAGATAAAGGAAAAAAAGAATTATAAAATTTTCTTCAAGGATATTGGAGGTTTAAAGAACCTGGAACCATCTCTTAATTCTACAAATCAACCATTCGTCTGTGCATGGAATACTGCTGCCATATATGGTCAGGCACCCCTGCTGTTCATCTCAGTATTCTTGACAGGCTCCAAAGGAGAATCAGTAATGTGATAGGTACCAACTTGGCGGCTCAACTACAGCCACTTCCCCACCAACGAGATGTGGCCTCCCTTTGTCTCTTCTATAAATACTTTCATGGCTTCTGCTCCAACGAACTTAAGTCACTGGTGCCTCTGCAACAGGTGTTTACTCATGCAACCAGATTGGCAACTGGGTCCCACCCATCCACAGTTAGATTAACCAAATGCAGATGACAATTCTACTCCTGCAGCTTCTTCTCTTGCACTTCCCGCCTGTGGAACTCGCTTCCATATTCTTGCTTTCCTGACGGCTACAACCTCCAGAAATTTAAATGCAATGTCAATACTCATCTCTTAACCACTTGACACTAGTTCTTTCACCAACCCGTATATCCCCGTATATTCTTTCACTAACCCTAACACCTGTATTCCCATACTTCTCTTGCTCCTTTCTAACTGGTTCATCTTCCTCTTCACTCTCTTCTACTTAATCTTTTTACTCTGATGTAACCCCCTGCACATCAGTGGCATTACTGCTTTGCTGAGGATGATTCGATTAAAAAAAAATTGTTGAGCCTATGTCCACTCTGATTCAGGAGGGTAACATTTGTTAGGGTCCCAGCTATGGGCATATATTAAACACCCGCTCCTAACAAACTCTATGAAATTATAATAAATTTTTATGTAGAAATGAACAGCAATACAAATTTATAGTAAAATTACCAAGAATACACACATATTGATAAACTGTAGCAACTTCACCTCAATCCATTGAAAATATTGCTAAACAAGCAACATGAAAGAACTTTCCTGACATTAATCCATATAATATCCTAAAATATCAACTAGAAAATTATCTTTCAAAAAATCAAACTTTATTCCAAAATATAAATTCAACAAAAATACAACATAAAATACGCATTACTAACTCAAGCAATTCCCTTCCGTTTACTTGCTTCTCCAACAGCTACAATCTCCAAGATATTTCCTCCTATGTAACCCCCTGCAAAACAGTGGCAGTAAAATGCCTTGCTTGGGGCGATATGATTATAAAATGTTTTTTTCTATACTGTTATGAAGTGGTTATAAAGTGGGGGATCAATTCTACATTAAAATCAATATATAAACTGATCCCTCACTTTATGGTCACAGTCAAATTTCTATTACCCACTTCATGACACCCCATGTAACCTGTCACTCTTTCTCATAACTTTCCTCCTATGTAACCCTCTGCAAAACAGTGGCAGTAAAATTCCTTGCTTGAGGCGATATGATTATAAAAAATTTTTTTCTATACTGTTATAATGTGGATATAAAGTGGGGGATCAATTCTACATTAAAATCAATATATAAACTGATCTCTCACTTTATGGCCACAGTCAAATTTCTATTACCCACTTCATGACACCCCATGTAACCTGTCACTCTTTCTCATAACTTTCCTCCTATGTAACCCTCTGCAAAACAGTGGCAGTAAAATTCCTTGCTTGAGGCGATATGATTATAAAAAATTTTTTTCTATACAGTTATAATGTGGATATAAAGTGGGGGATCAATTCTACATTAAAATCAATATATAAACTGATCCCTCACTTTATTGCCACTGTCAAATTTCTATTACCCACTTCATGACATCCCATGTAACCTGTCACACTTTCTCATAACTTTCCTCCTATGTAACCCCCTGCAAAACAGTGGCAGTAAAATGCCTTGCTTGGGGCGATATGATTATAAAAAAAAATGTCCACACAAACATGTATATGCACAAAAGCTGAGCATCATCTACCATGTATTCAACTGTGAAAGCAGAATAACATATATATTTTATTACTTCAAAACTTCTAATATAATTAAATTTTGGCATTATATGACCAATAAGGAGTTGATATGTTGTTAAAGACTCATCAACCAAATTTACTGAGTGAAATTCCAAGTTTATAAATTTTTTTATGAAAGTGCACTCAGTACAAGGCTTGATAGACACTCAAAGTAGAGGGTTACTGAATGTGTGATATAAATGTAAGGGGAAGTAGTTGTAAGTAAAAATAAGGAGGATGAATAATATGTGTTTTAAAGTGAATAAGATAATAATGTTCAGGTAAGATTATAAGTTTCAGGTAAGTTAAGATTGTAATATTTGAGTAGGACTGTAATTTTCAGATAAAGTAAGGTTATAATGTTAAGGTAGGATTATGATTTTCAGGTAAGGTTGGATTGTGATTTTCAGGTAAGGTAAGATTGTAATGTTCAGGTAGGACTGTAACTTTCAGGTAAGTTAAGATTGTAATTTTCAGGTAAGGTAAAATTGTAATATCCAGGTAAGTTAAGATTGTAATATTCAAGTAAGATAAGATTGTAATATCCAGGTAAGTTAAGATTGTAATTTTCAAGTAAGGTAAGATTGTAATATCCAGGTAAGTTAAGATTGTAATTTTCAAGTAATGTAAGGTTATAATTTTCAGGTAAGTTAAGATTGTAATATTCAGGTAAATGAAAAGTGTAATATCCAGGTAAGTTAAGATTGTGATTTTCAGGTAAGGTAAGATTGTAATTTTCAGATAAGTTAAGATTGTATTTTTCAGGTAAGATTGTTATTTGCTGTGGATGTGCGTTGTGGTGCAGTGAATATCAGCTCAGTATGAGAAATTGGAGAGCAGAGTTCAAACCCCAGTTGAATTCCTTGCATTCACTTACACACATATACCCTTGGGAAAGGTATTAATCCATCTCTTCCCTTCAGTTATGGGCTAAATAACAGCTCAGATTGGGTTCTATAGCCTTGGCTAGCAGCCAGTCTACCGCAGAAAGTAATGGCAACCTACTGCAGGATAACCATCTGCCCAGTCAGTCATGCCGCGAAAGAGACATGATCGCCCAAGCATGTATCACATATGACACTTAACTGACTGACTGAAGATTGTCATTTTCAGTTAAGTTAGGATTGTAATGTTCAGGTAAGCATCCTCACAAGCAGGTCAGTTCTGAAGATTTATCCTTACTAATTTGCTGCCTATTCTGCTGAACATCATTGAAAGTGTTCTCTAGATTTATTTTTAATTATCATTTACTAGCAGTATAACCTGGCGTTGCTCGGGTGTAATGAAAGCTTTAAAACTAATCCATGGTCCTGAAGCTCAGACTCAGCCTGACGGATATTTGAAATAATAAAATAATTACGACAATTTACCAATCGCACCTAAAATATACATATATATATATATATATATATACACACTAGCAGTATAGCCCGGCATTGCTCGGGTATAATGAAAGCTTTAAAACTAATCCATAGTCCTGAAGCTCAGACTCAGCCTGACGGATATTTGAAATAATAAAATAATTGCGACAATTTACCAATGCACCTATATATATATATATATATATATATATATATATATATATATATATATATACACACTAGCAGCATAGCCCGGCATTGCTCGGGTATAATGAAAGCTTTAAAACTAATCCATGGACCTGGAGTTCAGACTCTTTGGATGTTGGCACAAAAGACTAAAAAGCAATAGTTGTTTCCAGTTAAAGCAAAACCGTAGACAATTATACCTACTTAGAGCCAAACCCAAAGCAAAAACTAAAATAAAAGAGCTGAAAAACTGATTTTGATTAGACCCAGTAGGATATTAGGGTATCGATTTCTAATATCAGAGTCAATCCAAGTCATCCAAGGATAGAACTGCAACCTTGAAACTTCTGAATATCATTTCTTATGTCTTTGTTTATGAGTGTATGAAATTTGATTAAAATCTGACCACTCCTTCTATGACCTGATTTTTCCAATTATCGATTTTCGATATTTATCAGGGGTACCTCGACACAAAACCTAGCTAAGAACACTCGCAGATGATTATAGTACAACTGAGTAAATTTTCAAGAAAATCAGTTTAGCCATTTCTGAGTCTATAGGTAATGGACACACACAAAGTTCCATTTATAAATAAGTTTAGATGATCAGTAGTTAGGAGGTTTTGGTATAAATTTTCATGCAGAAGCTGGATTGTCATGTTTCAATGTGAAACATTCAACATTAGTTTATTGATTAGTGTGTTCACATCAGGTGGTCATCGGCATGGATAAAATGTTGTAAATATTCTTGATGTTGAACAATTAAGAGTGTGAGACTCACCTTCGCAAGGATGTTTCCAACTAGCATCCAGTTGGCAGACGAAAATAAACAGGGTTGTAATTCAATACACGTTCCTCTCTTGTATAATCATAGGGTGGATATAGTGCTGATACTTTTTGAGAACAATATCCACACTGGAATCATCAGCCAATCAAAGCCTACAGAATAGCCAGCCTGGATAGCAGAATGGAATCTCCCAGGCTGTTATATAAACTACCTACCAATTTGCTGGGAGATTGGGCTATCAGACTCAACTTCAACTATAGTCAAGTAATGTCTGTTGTGATTTACTAGTTCTACAAATGTTGAATTTTTGGAAGACTTGGACATGAAAAGGAATTGGAAAAAGCTGTATAATCTAAATAGTCTATTTTTATTTATTTTCTTTAGAGTGAAAAGGAAGTCCTTTGACATTCAGTATAGCGAAATGTTTGTTTATAAAGTGGATATTGGTAGCAGTCTGGAGAAATTTCCATTTCAGTTCGGTATTTGAGAGTTTGGAAGTCAGCACATGAAATTATCTGTAGTCATCTTAGAAACAGGTCCGTGTCAATCTATCATATTTTTCTTAGCCATAAGCAGAGTAGAAATATTGTTAGCAGATGATTTATTCACACATCACTGATTTCTCTGGCATCCATATCTCTGTTCGTCACTCTCACCATCTTTTCTGCATCTAGCTCAGTAGTATCAGCTTATATTCTTTTGATGAGGTTCCAAGATTCTGGCATCCAAAAGTCTCTTTGTGTTCATTTTTGATTTGCCAAAATTATTTTATTTTTCAGCATTTTTCTTTTTACATTTTTTTATAACGAAAGTTATGAGTGAAGCCTCTCTAATTTGTGTCAGTTTTCAGTCATAAATTATTAGGCTCTGTCCCTTTTTTATCCTGGTTCAGTCTTTTCATATCTTTTTTTTTGAGGGTTGTCTTATCATTAGCTGAGAAAAAAAAAAAAATATATATATATATATATATATATATATATACATATATATATTATAATTATATCGCCCCAAGCAAGGCATTTTATTGCCACTGTTTTGCAGGGGGTTACATAGAAGGAAAGTTATGAGAAAGAGTGACAGGTTATGGGGGTGTCAGGAAGTGGGTAAGAGAAAAATGAGAATACTGATGAGAGTGGAGTGGACAAAGAAAGGAGCATGAGAGAGAGGATGCAGGTTAATGAGATAGGAGATGACTATTGACTTTACATTTAAATTCTTGGAGATTATAGCTATCTGGAAAGCAAGTAAATGGAAGGGAATTTCATAGGCGGAAAGTGCGAGAAAAGAAGCTGCTGGAGTAGAATTTGTGTTTACAAGTTATTGGTTTCACATTAAAAGAGTGGGACCTCGTTGCTAAACTTGTGGCTTGAGTAAATTTGGATATAGGGGTTACCAGTGAGCTAAGTTCATTGGAGCAGAAGCTGAGAAAGTATTTGTAGAAGAGACACAGGGAAGCCACATTGCGCCAGTGAGAAAGTGACTGTATATATAATATATATATATATAATACATAATTCATATAATTATATATATATATAATATATAAAATCATATAATTTTAAATTATATGAAATTTTTGTGTCACAATGTCAATACATTGCAACACGAAAATTTCTGTTTCGACATTTCTGTATCATCATCAGACAATGTTAGATGTTAGTTGTGATCTAATCAGAATAAAGATTCACTTTGAAATTTGACCAGTAGTTTCTATTTTTAGGGAATACATCTTTTCTTTCTTTCTTCCCTAACACTTTGACTGTTTTTTTCTTGTATTTAAATGAAAATCATTTTCACAACTAACATCTAACATTGCTTGATGATGAGGTATAAATCTCAAAACATAGAAATTTCTGTGCCGCAATATATTGTTAATTTATAATGATATGATTATATTATGCTCTACAATATTTATTGTATTGAAAAAAAAGAGAAAATCCCAGGGAACTCAAAATCGTAAAACCTTGGCTCTTCTTTACCTGGATTTCCCTAATTGAGCACTCTGGAAGAATGGTAGATTTTGAAATACAGTAGCTACTCTAGCATCTACACATTGTTCATTCAGCAATGAATTAGAACACTCTCGGCTGTTGGGTGTGTATAATGATAATATACACCCTAAAAAGCCTGCTTCCTTCTACCAAGCGCCCGACTGACGCCAATTTGGTCGGGTTTCAATCCTGGGTAAAAAGCAATCGGATGATACAATGAAACAGATCTGTCTGCGGATGACTATATATATATATATATATATGGGTAATGATCCTAAGTCTGTAAAGAGGGAAGATAATCTAAAAAGATTTATTTCATAAAAATTATTAAAGAGACAGATCTCAATGGATATTGTCCAGAGCAATATGATATACATAAAAGAAAACTCAACATATCAAAAAATAATTTATTTCAATGGGTAAGTTTTTGCTACCTATCTCTTTAGACCACAAAATATATTTGGTATAATTTAATCAGAACATATATTAATCAGGACATATATAATTTATCAGAACATATATTAATCAGAACATATATAATTTAATCAGAACATATATTAATCAGAACATATATAATTTAATCAGAACATATATTAATCAGAACATATATAATTTAATCAGAACATATATTAATCAGAACATATATAATTTAATCAGAACATATATAATTTAATCAGAACACATATTAATCAGAACATATATAATTTAATCAGAACATATATTAATCAGAACATATATTAATCAGAACATATATAATTTAATCAGAACATATATTAATCAGAACATATATAATTTAATCAGAACATATATTAATCAGAACATATATTAATCAGAACATATACAATTTAATCAGAACGTATATTAATCAGAACATAGATAATTTAATCAGAACATATATTAATCAGAACATATATTAATCAGAACATATATAATTTAATCAAAACATATATTAATCAGAACATATATTAATCAGAACATATATAATTTAATCAGAACATATATTAATCAGAACATATATAATTTAATCAGAACTTATATTAATCAGAACATATATTAATCAGAACATATATAATTTAATCAGAACATATATTAATCAGAACATATATAATTTAATCAGAACTTATATTAAACAGAACATATATAATTTAATCAGAACATATATTAATCAGAACATATATAATTTAGTCAGAACATATATAATTTAATCAGAACATATTAATCAGAACATATATAATTTAATCAGAACACATATAATTTAATCAGAACATATATTAATCAGAACATATATTAATCAGAACATATATAATTTAATCAGAACATATATTAATCAGAACATATATAATTTAATCAGAACATATATTAATCAGAACATATATTAATCAGAACATATACAATTTAATCAGAACGTATATTAATCAGAACATATATAATTTAATCAGAACATATATTAATCAGAACATATATTAATCAGAACATATATAATTTAATCAAAACATATATTAATCAGAATATATATTAATCAGAACATATATAATTTAATCAGAACATATATTAATCAGAACATATATAATTTAATCAGAACATATATTAATCAGAACATATATAATTTAATCAGAACATATATTAATCAGAACATATATAATTTAATCAGAACATATATTAATCAGAACATATATTAATCAGAACATATATAATTTAATCAGAACATATATTAATCAGAACATATATAATTTAATCAGAACATATATTAATCAGAACATATATAATTTAATCAGAACATATATTAATCAGAACATATATAATTTAATCAGAACATATATTAATCAGAACATATATAATTTAATCAGAACATATATTAATCAGAACATATATTAATCAGAACATATATAATTTAATCAGAACATATATTAATCAGAACATAAAAAAGGGATCCAAGCAGCATAACCCCGAAATTATTTTTTTAGTGTTATCATGTTAAAATATCATAAAAGGTATAGGGTTGAGAGGTGAACTGTTTGTCAGATAATTTTGGTGATTAGAAAGAACGTGTCATCACAAAGTCAAGATACACCTACACACCCACCCACATGCACACAACTATGTGTGCACATATATGCATACATATACATGCACACTACCACAAATTATGTATATATGTACAAATTTATATTTAATGAATAATGTGATCTGAAGTGTTGGGTAACAAAAACTTACCAGTTGAAATAAATTATAATTTATAACCTCTTTAGATGATGTGTTGAGATTTCCTTCATATATATATATATATATATATATATGTGTGTGTGTGTGTGTGTGTGTGTGTGTGTGTGTATATATATATATATATATATATATATACAGAAAATCTATGCAAGAGCCAACAAACCTACCTAGGTTTCACTCTTTAGCTCATCAGAGTAAATTGGCTCCAATTCACCCTGACGAGCCAAAGAGTGAAACCTAGGTAGGATTGTTGGCTCTTGCTTAGATTTTCTGTCTTTGTTTGCTCTACTTTCATATTGAGCACTTTAGTGTTAGGGTTTTCGTCTTGGAGTTTTTTTTCTTTCTTACGAGTGCTTGACTTTTTGTTTATGTACTTTGTTTCTTTTTTTACTTCCCCTAATTTTCCCTCTGTGGTAACGTATATAAAATAGACAAAACCCGGATATAAGATAACTTTTATCCAGTCCTGACGACTCTCTTATATCAGGGTTACACTGAACTGTATCTTTATCTTTTTACAAAAAGATTACTCGACATTCATTTTCTGTTTGTTACAAAAATGCAATCAATTTAAATAATGAATAGAGTTTGAATAATACTAATAATAATTCACAGTGATTAAAGATATTGGTTGTCATGTGTATAATTCACAAATTAGTTATAGAAATATAGAAATAGTCAATGAATGTTCTTAGGCAAGTGAGTAAAGTTCTTGACTGAAATGGAAAAGTCCTTCTGTGAAAACAGAGATGAGTGACCCCAGAATTTGCTAGCATTTGGAAAGTTTTGTTGGAGTAAAGATAGTACACGAAAGTGGAGTGCGGCTGGTCGGAGTTGCTGAAAGTGACCAGCGTAGATTCGGTTAGAACTTTAGGGTACACTAAAGATTGATTCAAAAAGTGTGGTTTATATACATTTTGAGAATTGAAAATAGACTCCAGATGAGCTTATCGAATTTTGGCGCTAAACTTGGTTTCAGCCAATCAGATTGCCAGGAATGCAATCTGAAACCATGATTGGTTAATTTCGTTAAACTGGAATATTCCAAATTGTATTTTTTTTTAAAATCATATCACCCCGAGCAAGGCAGTAATGCCACTGATTCGCAGGGGGCTACGTAAGAGTGAAAAGATTGGAAAAGAGAAAGCAGGAGACCACATCCTAAACAGAGAACAAGGGATGAGCCTCTTCACCTGTTCAATAGATGTGGGTGGAGTGTGAACCGAGCAATAGTTTAGACAATCTACTCCAATTGAGAAAAAGAAAAAGAAAAGAGTAAAAAGACTGGAAAAGAGAAAGCCGGAAACCACATCCTAAACAGGGAAGCCGAGTTCAAGTTCCAGCCGAAGCCCTTGCATTCACTTACACGCAAATACCCTTGGGAAAGGTATAAATCCGTCTATTCCTTCCAGATATGGGTTAAATAGCAGGACAGATTGGGTTCTATAGCCTTGGTCGGCAACCAGTCTACCGCAGAAAGCAATGGCAACCTACTGTGGGATAATCTTCTGTCCAGTCAGTCATGTCTCTTTCGAGACATGATCGCCCAAGCGTGTATCACCTATGGCACTTAACTGACTGACAGACTGACTGTCCAATAAGAGTTGCAGAAAATTCAGCATCTAACGTCAACATTTTTGAAGATACGCCTGCGTCTTTGGTGTCGCTGTTTGTTGCTGAAGTGCATTTTTTTATAATTCAAAAAATTTGTGTTTGTTCTTCTTCTTCTATCTGCCGTGACACTTCAGGACATAGACGATCATTGCCTTCCACGTCTCCCTATCCCTGGTGGCTCTTAGCACTCCTTCTCCTGTTACACCATGCAACTCCCGTTCTGTTATCCACTAGCTCAAGCCCATAAATCTAGAATATAAATGTATAGAAACTAGCATGACCACAAAATGAGGGATCAGTTTATATATTGATTATAATAAAGAATTGACCCCCCATTTTATACCCACCTTTCAATTTCTTATAAACTGTTGGCATATATATTCTTCTTCTATGCGCCCTGTCCTTTCAGGACATAGGCGATCATGGCTTTCCACATCTCCCTATTCTTGGTCGCTCTTAGTAGGCTTTCTCCTGTTACACCATGCAACCCTCGTTCCATCATCCAACTGATTAAGTCCTTCAAATATGTTATCTGCTGCTTTCCCCTGTCTCTTTTTCTCATTATCTGGCCTGTTAGTATCAGGTTCTCCAAGCCCTCCTTCCTCATTGCATGTCCCAGGAAATTCAGTTGTCTCTTCCTGATGCTCACTATTAATTTTCTTTTCATTGCCATTCTTTCCAACACCTCATTGTTGCTCACATGCTCAGTCCACGATACCCGCAGCATCCTTCTGTAGAACCACATTTCAGTTGATTATGTTTAGTAAAAAGATATTTGGAAATATAACCTTGTTTAGCCATAAAGAATTGAATATGAGAGAGCCAAAAAGACATATGGTTCTCTTGATCGTTCATTTTTAACAGGAGATGGAAAGTGCGACACAGAGATCCGAAGGCGAATTGGCATGGCAAAGGACGCATTCTCAGAAGCTGAGTAAAATACTAAGACACAGGAAAATTTCACTAGAAACAAAGAAAAGAGTGCTGGATTGCTATGTGATGTCAGTTCTTCAATACGGTGGTAAATGCTGGACAATATCATCGAAAATGACGACAAAACTAGAAGCAACGGAAATGTGGTTCTACAGAAGGATGCTACGGATATCGTGGACTGAGCATGCAAGCAACGATGAGGTGTTGGAAAGAATGGCAACGAAAAGGAAATTAATACTGAGCATCAGGAAGAGACAACTGAAGTCCTTGGGACATGCAATGAGGAAGGAGAACCTGATACTGACAGGCCAGATAGAAGGAAAAAGAGACAGAGGAAGGCAGCGGATAACATATTTGCAGAGCTTGATCAGGTGGATGATGACACGAGGGTTGCATGGTGTAACAGGAGAAGGCGTGCTAAGAGCCACCAGGGATAGGGAGACGTGGAAAGCCATGATCGCTTATGTCCTGTAAAAACGGGGCACATAGAAGAAAATATATGCCAACTGTTTATAAGCAATTATAATGTGGGTATAAAATGGGGGATCAACTCTATATTATCATCAATATAAAAACTGATCCCTCATTTTGTGGCCATGTTAGTTTCTATACATTTATATTCTAGATTTATGGGCTTGAGCTAGTGGATGACGGAATGGGGGTTGCGAGGTGTAACAGGAGAAGGCGTGCTAAGAGCCACAACGGATAGGGAGACATGGAGAGCCATGATCACCTACGTCCTTAAGGGACAGGGCACATAGAAGAAGAAGAAGATTGTTCGTTTAAAAAAGAAACATTTCAGTATTCAATGGGGAACACTAGAAATAGGAAAAGAAGTGGTCTAAATTGATTTTTCTACCAACCCCTTTTCTTTGATTCATTTACCAAATGCCGGCATTGTCAGAAAATCTCAGTAGGATGTAATGACTCTTGATGATCTTGGTTGGAACCATTGATAAACAATTCAGGCTGCCCGGTGTGTGTGTAGCTCTCTCTATATGCTGGTGGACGAGCCAATCTGTATATTCTTGAGATTTAGAAATTTCGTGTCAGAGAATTCGGTGCCAACTGTCTTCAGTAGATTGGAGAAAATTACTGACTAATTCTTTCACTCCGATATAAATCACTAACTGCCTATGTGTCTACATATCAAATTCAGGATATTCCTGCTCGGATGAGCTTAAGTCACTGATGCCTCCTCAACAGGTGCTTACTCGTGCAACCAGACTGGCGACTGGGTCCCACCCATTCATAGTCAGGTTAGCCAAATGCAGACAACAATTCTACTCCTGCAGCTTTCTCTCTCGCACTTCCCGCCTGTGGAACTCACTCCCGTATTCTTGCTTTCCTGATGGCTACAACCTCCAGAAATTTAAATGCAAAGTCAATACTCATCTACTAACCACTGGACTCTAGCTCTCTCCCCTCCCCTGTATAACCTTCCCTTTCTCTCCACCTATGTATCTCTCATCGCACCTGCATTCTCAGCTTTCTATTGTTCCTTTCTAACTAGTTTGTACTCCTCACTCTTTCCTAATTAATCTTTTTACATTTATGTAACCCCCTGCACATCAGTGGCGTTTCCGCCTTGCTCGGGGTGAAATGATTAAAAAAAAAAAAAATTAACGTCTTTCTTCAAATATGAAAATATGACTATTAAGTCTCTTTCCCTCCCTAACAACATGTCTGTTTTTATCTAGTTTTATTTTGTTTGTTTTTCTTTCAAACTGGTTTTTGTATGTGTTTTTAAAAAGCTAAATGAAAAAGAAAATGCAGAGAGAAAAGTGCTGAAGATCAAATCTTATCACAATCAGAGACGGATCAGTTTCATAAATTTTTGTAGCTTATGAAAATGGCGGGGGTGGGACAACCGAGGGGCCAGGCAATATTCTGGAGGATAACCCTTGGCCCATTCTGCCCCCACCGTAGAATCACTACTAAAACTATCGCTATTATATGTTAAAAAAGACATTGAGCTCATTCAGTTTAGGGAGAGGAACAATAATTTAACAATATAATCCTTGTTTTTAAGCACTTACACTCTATGTTAAAAGAAGTTATTGAACATAAGGTATTGTCAGGGTTCAGGAATGATCGCAAACATTAAAGAATCAATATTTATAACTAGCAGTATAGCCCAGCGTTGCTCGGGTGTAATGAAAGCTTTAAAAATAAATCCATGGTCCTGGTGCTCAGACTCAGTCTAAAGAATATTTGAAATAATAAAATAATTGCGACAATTTACCAATCGCACCTATATATATATATATATATATATATATATATATATATATATATATATATATATACTAGCAGTATAGCCCAGCGTTGCTCAGGTGTAATGAAAGCTTTAAAACTAATCCATGGTTCTGGAGTTCAGACTCTTTGGACGTTGGCACAAAAGACTAAAAAGCAATAGTTGTTTCCAATTAAAGCAAAACTGTAGACTGAAATAAAAATGAATGGATGTAAGTCAAATTTTGATTTCCTTCTATCGATATCAAATAAGTTTTTTGTCATAAACTGAATTTTGAAGGTTAAATAAGTCCTCTGAGTAAATGGTATCATGGCTAAGACTAAGAACTACAATTATACCTACTTAGAGCCAAACCCGAAGCAAAAACTAAAATAAAAGGGCTGAAAAAATACAGACATACAGGCAGATAAACAGACACAAACAGAAACATCTTGCCTTTTATATATATATATATATATATATATTATGGATTTTCTGTGCTATTGTAAGAACTGCAACCTTGAAACTTCTGAATATCGTTTCATATGTCTTTGTCTATGAGTGTATGAAATTTGATTAAAATCAGACCACTCCTTCTATAACCCAATTTTTTTGATTATCGATTTTCAATATTTATCGGGGGTACCTTGACACAAAACCTAAGTAAGTACACTTGCAGACGCTTATAGTACAAGTGTGCAAATGTTCAAGAAAATCGGTTCAGTTGTTTCAGAGTCTATAGGTAACAGACACACTCACAGAGAAAAAGTTCCATTTATAAATAAGTTTAGATAATAATAATATTCTCCAAACAATAAAAATCAGAACTTTTAACTTTTAGTGATTTATGATTGAGTGTGGCAAAAATAATTTACAGAGAAACGAGAAAAAAATATACAATTTATTGTTTTGATCATTGAAATACTTCCTTTTCATCTTTATACCTTTTTATGCTGTACTTAAATATTTTATAAAAAGAAATTTGTGTGTATACATATAAATTATAGATCAGAATCAACTAATTGTTTGTTTGGTTTTCTTATTGTGTGTGTGTGTGTGTGTGTGTGTTTATATTGTGTGTGTGTGATTTATTGGTTTCTTATAAATAATGTTCATATATTGATTTCACATGTTTTTTTCTCTCTCTCTCTCTCTCTCTCTCTTGCTCCATCCATCCATACATATATATATACACTTGCATATATGTATATATACCTATATATTTTTATTTATTTGCTTAAATGTTATTTTTAATGGATACTTATATGTTATTTTTTATGGATACTTATACTTGTAATAAATGCTCTGTTTTTATTATTAAACAGTATATTTAGTTATTTACATCTACCAGCCTGAATATTCGAGAAATCTTGTTCAGAAAAAAAAAAATATATATATATATATATAAAAGGATATATATATATATATATATATATATATCCTTCAGCAAGGGGAAATCAACAGACACATTAGATCTAATACAGGTTTTGCCTGGGGGAAGCAGGTTTGAATCCTGCTGAAGGATATATATATATATATAAGAAAAATTAAGGCAAACACATTATTTCATGGTGAATCTGCAGTATAGGCCTATTTCAGGCAAACCATCATCAGCTTCCGCCTTTATTTTACAAAGGATTTTACACTGCATGCTGATATATATATATATATTATCAACAAGGAATTTTGTTTTACTTATAAATAAACACTAAACATGAGAAAAGTTTATGCATATAGAGTCTTGTGTATGTTAAGTTCCGAACACAGTAAGCACATTGTTACTGTGTTCATAATTGATGTTATTAAATCTTACACATAATACCAATTATGAACATGGTAACAATGTGCTTATTGTGTTCGGAACTTAACATAAACAAGACTCTATATGCATAAACTTTCCCCATGTTTATATATATAAAGTGTGTGTTTATATGTGTGTGTGTGTGTGTGTGTGTGTGTGTGTAAAGGAAACATGAACAAAAGAAAAGCAACCATTCACAAACAAAACAACATGCTCTATATGAACAAGAAAAAGCCAGGTCTTAACAGCATACTAGCCCTGACATCATAACAGTAACCTCACAAAAATTAGAAGTTCATAGTTCACATGTTAAAGTGAAAAAGTCTTTGTGCTTATCAAATTTTGGCGTTGTCTTCGAAATGTTCACCAGTTTGTTATCTGCTTGTAAGTTGGCTTGAATGTCTTTAGTCTGTCCTTTTATTTTTTTTGTTTTAATTTTTGAAATGTTTTACTTTTAAATGTTTTTGTCATTGCTAGTATTTTGCAAGTTACTACCTCTATTGTACAGTATTTTGTCTCTTGATTTTGACTTAAAACTTAGTAAATTTTTTAATTTGCCTTTTGTTTAATTTTAAAACTCTCCATGCCCAATTGAACGTTTATGTTTTTTTTTTGTTTTGTTTTTTAAATTGGCAAATATTTCTCTGGTTGCCGGATTACTTGTTTCTTGCTCTCCTTTTCGTAGCGGACTGTTAGTTTACTTGTTTCTGTGTTTCTCTTTTTCCGTACCGGCCTATGGATTATCTGTCTGTTTTTAATGGGCTGTTGATTCTAGTTGTGCATTGTGGTGCATTGGATATCGGCTCGGAATGAGAAATTGGGGAGCCGAGTTTGAATTCCAGCTGAATTCATTGCATTCACTTATGTGCAAATACCCTTGAGAAAGGTATTAATTTGTCTATTCCTTCCAGTTATGGGCTAAATAACAGGACAGGTTGGGTTCTATAGCCTTGGTTGGCAACCAGTCTACCGCAGAAAGCAATGGCAACCTACTGTGGGATAATCTTCTGCCCAGTCAGTCATGTCTCTTTCGAGACATGATCGCCCAATCGTGTATCACGTATGGTACTTGACTGACTGACTGATTCTAGTTCCTGGACCCCTCTGATGTAGAGATACTGGCTACAGTTAACAACCGACCCTCACTCTGTATTACGTGTACTGACCAAATAGTTAAAAAATTATTTTTTAGCTTACTGGCAGTAACGTGTCTGGGATGGTTTGCAAGTTTCTTTAAATATTCTCAAAATTAAGTCATTTTTTTCTCTTGCTTAATTTTAAACTTCCCATGCTTAATTGAACGTTTGTTTTTTTTTTTAAATTGACAAAAATTTTTTTGGTTGTTGGACTTTAAGTTATAACTTAGCAGTTCACCACCCTATTTTTTTTTTCTCCAGTTGAAGTAGATAGACTAAACTATTGCCCGGTTCACACTCTACCCACGTCTATTGAACAGGTGAAGAGGCTCATCCCTT
Organism: Ascarosepion bandense; assembly: GCA_037127315.1. Classification (NCBI taxonomy): domain Eukaryota; kingdom Metazoa; phylum Mollusca; class Cephalopoda; order Sepiida; family Sepiidae; genus Ascarosepion; species Ascarosepion bandense. Next base: position 93,858 of record JBBBDQ010002613.1, read on the forward strand.
GTTCCTTGTTTAGGATGTGGTTTCCAGCTTTCTATTTTCTAATCTTTTCACTCTTACGTAGCCCCCTGCGCATCAGTGGCATTACCATCTTTCTTGGGGTGACATGATTAAAAAACAAAAATATATAGCAAGCACTTTACAAAAAAAACCTGCTTGTCAAAATACATTTTATCAGTAAAATCCCTGAAAAACAACCTTGGCAATAAACATTATCACAATTAAACACTATATATATATATATATATATATATATATATATATATATATATTAAAATCAGAAATAGGGTTTGTTCCAACAAGAAAAATTGATATAGAAGAAAAAAGTGCAAGAAGCCGTGAACATTTTGTTTAAAGTCTCAATTTATTGTTATTATTATTAATATTACTTGCTTTTTGAATGAATTGAATCAAAAACATTAAATCAAATTATGCATATCAGTGCAAAAAGATTTTATGACCATCAAAGGTGACGGAAGAGACTTAACGTGCAAGTGTGAAAAAAAAAACAACTAACACGCATGCATATGAACATTCACCACTTATCTTAAATATACACAATACTTTGGTCATCAGAAAAGCAAATGGATCTCGATACGGAAAGTCATAAGTTTATTCACCTGCAAAGAGTCAACTTTAGACTCGAAACACCTGTAGTGACACAAATACCATTATGGACACTTAATATATCATACAAAAAGCAAGTAATATTAATAATAATAACAACAATAAATTTACACTCTAAACAAAACGTTCACAGTTCTCGTACTTCTTTCTTATATATATATATATATATAAACTTATTTATAAATGGAACTTTGTCTCTGTGTGTGCTCCTCTGTGTGTGTGTCCGTTACCTATAGACTCCAAAATGGCTGAACCGATTTTCTTGAAAATTTACACAGTTGTACTATGTTTGACTCTCCATTTACACAAGTTCGTTATGTGTGTTACTTACTGTTTCTTTTCTGCCTTCAAATTCCTGTGTGTGCCAAATTCTCCAAACCCTTTATCCTCATTGTGTCTTGGAAGTTTCAACTATTTTTTTTCTGATCGATTCATTTTAGAGTAGAGATTATCAACCTTTTTTTGCACATGGACCATTCTTACTCATAATTTTTCCAGTGGATCCCCCCCCCCACATAACCATTCAATAAAAAACAGCTTATTTTATTTTTTACTAATAGATAAGTTTAGGAATTATAATAATCTAATCTAAACTTATTTATAAATGGAACTTTGTCTTTGTGTGTGTGTGTGTGTGTGTGTGTGTGTGTGTGTGTGTGTCCATTACCAATGGACTCCGAAATGGCTGAACCAATTTTCTTGAAAATTTACATAGTTGTACTATAAGCATCTGTGAGTGTTCTTAGCTAGGTTTTGTGTCGAGCTACCCCCAATAAATATCAAAAATCTATAATCGAAAAAATCAGGTTATAGAAGGAGTGGTCCGATTTTAATCAAATTTGATACACTTATAGACAAAGACATAAGAAACGATATTCAGAAGTTTCAAGGTTGCAGTTCGTACAATAGTACAGAAAATTGATAATATATATATATATATATATATATATATATATATACAAAAGGCAAGATGTTTGTGTGTGTGTCTGTTTATCTGCCTGTATATCTGTATTTTTTTCAGCTCTTTTATTTTAGTTTTTGCTTCAGATTTGACTCTAAGTAGGTTTAATTGTAGTTCTTAGTCTCAGCCATGATACTATTTACTCAGATGACTTATTTAGCCTTCAAAATTCAGTTTATGACGAAAAAAACTTATTTGATATCGATAGCAGGAAATCAAAATTTGACTTACATCCATTCATTTTTCTTTCAGTCTACGGTTTCGCTTTAAATGGAAACAACTATTGCTTTTTAGTCTTTCGTGCCAACGTCCAAAGAGTCTGAGCTCCAGGACCATGGATTAGTTTTAAAGCTTTCATTACACCTGAATGACGCCGGGCTATACTGCTAGTAGTTATTGCTTTTGTTTTTGGTACCTAGACTTTATGAATTTAATCATAGTACTAGATTGGTAACAGGGTTTCCTTATTTTAGTGTTTGAATGTTTCGATTTAATCGTAAGTTGTATGCTAATCATTTCTTCTATTGCACTTTTGAGTGGGACTCTCTTCCAGCTCTTTGCTTTCCAGCAAACTTTGATCTTCAAAAATTTAAATGTCACATCAGTCATTATCTTCTGTTTTTTTAATCCTAAGTTTCTTCTAAGTTTAATTCTAAGTTTCTTCTATCAAACTTCCTGCTTGTGGAACTTTTTCCTGCCATCTTGCTTCCCAGTCAACTTTGATCTTCAAAAATCTAAATGCAATGTCAATCGTTATTTACTGTCTTCTTGATTCCTCTTCTTTTTTCTCTCTCTTTAATTATGTTTTCTTCTTCCCTTCCAGTCAAATTTGTTCTTCAAAAACTTAAATCCTATCTTTTGTCTTCTTAATTCTTTTTCTTTTATTGTTCTCTTTTCTTAAAAATTTTCTATATTTCTGAGATGAAATATTGTAACTATTTACATTGTTTGGGTGGTGGTTCTCATCTTTATTGCTATATTCACAATGTCCATTATCCATTACATCACCAACACATCCAAGCTTACAGCACCTGGTATTCCCAAGCATCTAGGTACTGACCAGGCTTAACATTACTTAACTCCAATTTCCAATTCCAAGCCATTATTCATTATATCACCTACACATCCAAGCTTACAGCACCTGGTATTCGCAAGCTGTCACCCATCTAGGTACTGACCAGGCTGAACATTACTTAACTCCAATTTCCAATTCCAAGCCATTATCCATTACATAACCTACACATCCAAGCTTACAGCACCTGGTATTCGCAAGCTGTCACCCATCTAGGTACTGACCAGGCTTAACATTACTTAACTCCAATTTCCAATTCCAAGCCATTATTCATTACATCACCTACACATCCAAGCTTACAGCACCTGGTATTCGCAAGCTGTCACCCATCTAGGTACTGACCAGGCTTAACATTACTTAACTCCAATTTCCAATTCCAAGCCATTATTCATTACATCACCTACACATCCAAGCTTACAGCACCTAGTATTCGCAAGCTGTCACCCATCTAGGTACTGACCAGGCTGAACATTACTTAACTCCAATTTCCAATTTCAAGCCATTATTCATTACATCACCTACACATCCAAGCTTACAGCACCTGGTATTCCCAAGCTGTCACCCATCTAGGTACTGACCAGGCTTAACATTACTTAACTCCAATTTCCAATTCCAAGACATTATCCATTACATCACCTACACATCCAAGCTTATGAAAAAATAGAAGTCATTGGCAATCAGGATCGCTGGCCAGTCAAAATGCCTTTGTGGGCCGGATCCAGCCTGCGGGCCGTAGGTTGCCGACCCTTGTAGTAGAGTGTGATAGGACTTGTATCATAGATTTGGTGGAGGCATGATACCCTTGCATTGGCACTGTTGCTTTCTGCCTCCTTTGTAGTGTGACCAATTCTAATGTGCTAGGAAAAAATTACCATTTCAAAAAGAGGCAAAAAAGATATTTTTGCATAAATGAAAACTCTTTGATTTTATATAATGACTGTTATACTCTCTTACAAATTAAATCCCTTTCTGATTCATGTCTGTCAAATGTGAATGCTATGAAAGCACCTCTCCTTACAAAAAATGTTCTCATCTGAATGGGGTCTCCAAATATCACATCTGTTCTACAAAACAAATCCCCTCAAAAAATATAACACAATATAAATGGAGCCAGTCATGTATGGCAGCACCAAAGAAAAACCCAGAAGAATAAGAGTTTATAAGCAACTGGCTTTGTTTTTTAGAACACTAATCTGAGACATATTTGCAGTGAACAGGCAAGCTTCAACTAATCTGCCATAGGCCTTTCTCAATATCACCAACTCTGGGCCCTACCAATTTTACCCTTCCGCCAAGTCACATTCTTTGCATACAAAGAGATATTCCACTCACATCCTTTATATCAATAATAAACAGAATTTTATATTAAGAATTCCTGTCTTCTTTTCAGATATATATATATATATATATTATTAGTAGTAGTATTATGGACTCTCCCGTCGATTTCGATGTTTGAGCATCTAACAGAGTTAGACTACCACACAAAGAATTATTTAAAGTGGTGAAAGCTTGTGTAGCACCATCCACATTTTTTGGAACTGCTGATAACACACAATCGGTGCAGAAGTCTGCCACAGATCACTTGAACAACAGACCTCAGTTATTTAACCCATAACTGGAGGGAAGGAACGGATTAATACCTTTCTCAAGGGTACCAGTGCATAACTGAATGCAAAGTGTTTGACTGGAATTGGAACTCGGCTCACCAATTTCCCCTTCCAAGCCGACATCTGCTGCAATACACAATACACATCCATCACTAAACGCTTATAGCACATGGTATTCCCAAGCGGTCACCCATCTAAGTACTGACCAGGCTCAACTTTGCTTAACTTTGGTGATCGCGTGAGAACTGGTGTATTCCATGTGATAGGACCGTAAATATAGTGATGCATGTTTCATTAAATAATATAGACAAGTTTTGTTGATTTATTTTATGTACAAGCTGTAGTGCGATTTTTACTTCCAGCATGCACGCACATGTTTGCCAATCTTCCAGACAAACAAAATAGATGACTACTACTATCATTCATCCACGAACTGCTTAATACAACCAATACAATTGTCATCTTTGATAATGTCTGAATGTTCGTTAGTTACAATCCATCTTCTTCATTTTGCAGAGCGTCTTTTAACTGTTTTTTTTTGTTACCATGAATATGAGCATTCTTCTTCTTCTTGGTTGCCATGGATATTCTTGTCACAATGTAAAATTGTAGTAATACCAGGAATTAGTCCATGGAGCTGTGATTTGATTGGCTGTTTTCTCCTCCAGACGTTAAGTATAGCTCTCAACATCTGAGCCCCAGGTTCCATCAAGCTTAGACTTGAGGGTTTTAGTTAATGTCCAAGCAGTACCACCGTACAATAAAACTACCTCCACAGTGACTCAAAAGAATCCCTACTTGAGGTTGTTCAGTAGATCATATTTCCAAATTACAGCCATTTTAGGCTTTAAGTATGCAAATTTTCATGTCCTTTCAGTAGAATTTATTTTGCTTCTTAGGTACATAAATGACTTGATAGATTTTATCAATTCACCTGAAACAGATTATACTGGGCTTTGCTGGTTTGCAGCTTATAAATTCACTTTTAGAGGCATTGACATAGACTCCAATATCATTGACAGTATTTTATAGATGATGTAGGAAAACTGTGACATTGGTAATGTAGAAATCAAATAACTTGCCTTCTAACATGGCTGCCTTCTTTCTGTCTCCTTGAAGTAATCTACCCCATTCATAGCAGAGTATCTAATTCAGCAGGTGGGTTAGTCCACTTTACTATAATGGACCTGCCCAATATTTTTGCATGAGTGGATTCTATTCACTCATATATGTCTCTCCTTTAGATCACTCAAGAGCTTGGTTTTCATTTGGACTGACTACACCAATCTACTTGTGTGCCAAATCACTCACTATTAATCAATATTCAACATGGCATTACGAACGGGATACGAGCCTGTGAGGGAATAACCCATTGGATTTCGAATCCTATAGATTATTCCTTCATATATATATCTCTGTTAGATCACTCAATAAGATTTCCTTTCATTTGGAGTGACTACACTAATCTACTTGTGTGTCAAATCACTTGCTATTAACCAATATCCAACATGGCGCTGCAGGCAGGATTTGAACCTGTGCAGGCAATGCCCATTGGATTTCAAACGGTCAATATAAGATTAGAGTTGCAGGATCAGATAGAATAAACCTGCAAAATCATAGATTCCTGTGGAAACTTGAAGCACCTGGAATCCAAACCCTTATCCTGAGTGCCTTGCCTGTGTCTCTTAGACCGACAGTTACGAGAAATCTGAAAATGGCAACATCTTTTTGTGAAATGACCTGGCAGCCCAGGGCCCTACTTAATCACTGTCATCAAGAACCAGGATCCCCAGAGCACCATCCTGACTACTCTCATACAATCAGCCAGGCAATAAGGAACTGATTCCTCCCAGCGGCCACTACGCTCCTGCAATGGGGAGAGGAGGAGGGAGATGTAGAAATCAAATAATGGCTGCCATGTTTTTTTTTGCGTGAAGTAATCTACCCCATTCATAGGAGAGTATCTAATTCAGCAGGTGGGTTCGTCCACTATACTATAATGGACCTGCCTAACGCATTTGCATGAGTGGATTCTATTCACTTGTGTATATATATATCTCCATTAGATCACGCAATAGGTTTTTCTTTCATTTGGAGTGATTATGCCAATTTACTCGTGTGTCAAATCACTTGCCATTAACCAATATCCAACAGTAATGGTGTCTGCAGTGATTGCTATAGGTCCTCTGTATCGTCTAATATCTGTCAGCTTTTTTTGCAAGATATCGATTTGAGTTTTGTTGATAAAATAAAACCTAGCCAATGAGAACTTCCCTCAACAAACATCATCCGTTTTATTCAAGCCAGTCCAGTAGAATTTATCTTGCTTTCTAGTTATGTAAAAGATTTGACAGATTTTATTGATTCACCTGAGGCAGTTTGTGTTGAGCCTTGTTGGTTGAAGCCAGTGAATTCAGTTTTAGAGGCATTGATATAGTATCCAACATCATTGACAGCATTCTCTAGATGATGTAGGAGAACTGTGACATTGTTAATGGTGTCTGCAGTGATAGCTATAGGTCATCTGTATAATCAATATCTGTCAGCTTTTTTTTTTTAAGTATATCAACTTGAGAGTTGGTGATGATGTAAAATCTTGATCATGATGTTTGTCGAGGGAGGTTCTCAACATGTAGTCAAGGACAATAACAAAGAAAAAAGGTGCCTGCATTTATGAATAAATTATGAAAAGTATGTCTCATGGCCACATCAAGTTGAAACACAAGTTCTCATATGAACAATGAAGTTAAGCAACATTAAGCCTGGTCAGTACCTAGTTGGGTGACTACTTGGGAATACAATGGTGTTGTCAGCTTGGATTTGAGGATTGTCGAATGAATAATGGCTTGAAATTGTTAAGTGAAGAGTCAGTCAGTCAGTTAAGTGCCATACATGATACACGCTTGGGCGATCATGTCTCGAAAGAGACATGACTGACTGGGCAGAAGATTATCCTGCAGTAGGTTGCCATTGCTTTCTGCGGTAGACTGGTTGCCAGCCAAAGCTATAGAACCCAATCTGTCCTGTTATTTGACTCATAGCTAGAAAGGGAAGATATGTATTATATTATTATGTAGTAATAAGTGGGGGATCAGTTTATTACTTCATAACAATAGAAAACCGATCCCCCACTCTATGCCCAGTAGAAGCCTGAATCATATTTTCAGCTATTATATTCAGTCAGTCAGTTAAGTGCCATACATGATACACGCTTGGGTGATCATGTCTCGAAAGAGACATGACTGACTGGGCAGAAGATTATCCCGCAGTAGGTTGCCATTGCTTTCTGCGGTAGATTGGTTGCCGACCAAGGCTATAGAACCCAGTCTGTTCTGCTATTTAACCCATAACTGGAAGGAAGAGACGGATTAATACCTTTCCCAAGGGTATTTGCGCGAAAGTGAATACAATGGATTCAGCTGGAATTCGAACTCGGCTCCCCGGTTTCTCGTTCCGAGCCGATATCCACTGTACCACAACGCACATCCAAATGAAGAGTAGATTTTCAATAATCGTTGGCTTCGTTACATTCACTTACAAGCAAATATCTTTGGGAAAGGCATGAAACCACCTCTCCTCTCCCAGCTATAGATTAATTAGTAAGACTTTCTTCATTTTGTCATTACTATCCAAAAAAAATTTTTACTAAGCAAAAATATTTCCTGGCTTTAACCGGCAAAGGTTTAATTCTTCTTCTTCATGTGCTGTGTCTCTTCAGGGCATGGGCAATCATGGACTTCTACTTGGCGCTGTCTCTTGTCGCTCTCAATAATTTTTCTCTTAGCATCTCTTCCAAATCCCGCTCTGCCATCCAGTTGCTAGGGCCTATCAAGTAGGTCTTTCCCCTGTCTCTCCTTCCCTCTATCTGACCAATGAGTATTAAAGTCTCCAGGCCCACCTTCCACATTACGTGTACCAGGAACCTCATCTGTCTCTTCCTGATATTTAGTATCAGTTTTCTTTTCATTTGCATGATTTCCAACACCTCATCGTTGCACACATGCGCCCTTCATGGAATCCACAACATCCTTCTGTAAAACCACATTTCTGCTGCCTCAAGTCTCTCCTTCATCCTTAATGAGATCATCCAACATTCACTTCCATACAGAACGACAAATATCATATAACAATCCAGCACTCATTCATTATCTATCTATCTATCTATCTATCTATCTATCTATCTATCTATCTATCTATCACAGTCTCTTCATTATCTATCTATCTATCTATCTATCTATCTATCTATCTATCTATCTGTAAAAGCACATTTCTGCTGCCTCAAACCTCTCCTTCATCTTTGATGCAATCATCCAATATTCACTTCCATACAGAACGACAGATACCATATAGATAGGCTAAACTATCGCCTGGTTTGACACTCCACCCACGTCTATTGAACAGGTGAAGAGGCTCACCCCTTGTTCCCTGTTTAGGATGTGGTCTCCGGCTTTCTCTTTTCCAATCTTTTCACTCTTTTCTTTTTTCTTTTTTTTAATTGGAGTAGATAGGCTAAACTATCGCTCAGTTTGACACTCCACCCACGTCTATTGAACAGGTGTAGAGGCTCATTCCTTGTTTCCTTGTTTAGGATGTGGTCTCCGGCTTTCTCTTTTCCAATATTCTCACTTTTTTTTTCCAATTGGAGTAGACAGATCTATCTATCGCCCGGTTCACACTCCACCCACGTCTATTGAACAGGTTAAGAGGCTCATCTCTTGTTCCCTGTTTAGGATGTGGTCTCCGGCTTTCTCTTTTTCAATCTTTTCACTCTTATGTAGCCCCCTGCACATCAGTGGCGTTACCGCCTTGCTTGGGGTAAAAAAAAAAAAAATAACAATCCAGCTCTCTTTTCTTTGTTTCTAATGAGATTTTCCTATCAGTATTCTGGTTAGCATCTGAAATGCGTCTTTGGCCATGCCAATGCATCACTGGATCTCCGTGTCGCACTTTCCATCCTCTGTCAGAACACTTCCCAGGTATTTAAATTTCTTTACTTCTCTTATTTTTGTTTCTTCAACTTATAGTTGGCATATTGGGGTCTCCTTTTTGCTGATGACCACACATTCAGTTTTCTTGAATTTTATGCTCAGTCCTTTCTTCTCACTTTCTTTTGCTACCTTCTGTAGAAAGTCCTGCATTTTTCTTTCTATGTCTGCTATCAACACTGTGTCATCTGTATATCTCATATTGTTGAGATAGTGGCTGCCAATGATGAATCCTGGCAAGGCTTTCATTTCTCTCATAATTGCTTCACTGTACAGGTTGAATAGATCCGGTGAGAAAACCCATCCGTCTTACACCCCTTTCTATTTTTGTATACCTGCTGAGTTCACTTCCTATCTGTACACTGCTGCCAGTGTAGATTCTTGGTTATCCTAACGTCTTTTCCAAAAATGTTGAGGTTGTCAAGCATCTCTATCAAGCTTTTGTGTCATACTTTGTCGAACATCTTTGCACAGTTTATAAATCACAGATAAATGTCCTTCTGCATTTCTATTGCTGGTTCAGATAACATTATGAGTATGAATATTGCATTCCTTGTTCCTGTATCTTTAACAAAGCCGCACTGTTCTTGTCCTATCTCTGAGCCAATTCTGCTGCATGCTTTGTTCATCAGTTTCATTATATGGCTAACTAGCATCATAGCCTGGCGTTGCCCGTGCAACTCAAAACATTTTAGTAGTAGGAGAAGATGCCATTTTTTTACATATTTTGTCTTTGTTTGAAGAAGCACTTTTTTTTTTAAAATATGAATTTAACATAAAAAAATTTATTTATTTTGTTTTACTGAAATTAGAAATATAAAAACTATTACGTTTTGATTTTCTGCATGAAATTTTTAGCAAAAAAAAAGCTTTATTTTTTTAAATTTTATTTTCTGAAGTATGAAATATTAAATCTGAAAAAAAAGACTTAAATAATTAAATTAACCATTGGCACTTTTTTTTTTTTACATATTTTGTTTTTGTTTGAAGAAAACACTTTTTTAAAAAAATATTTCTTTCGTTTCAAAATTACAGGGAAAAATATTTACATTTTTTTGTTGACCAAATGAATTTTTAAAAGGTCGAAATAAAAATTAAATATATAGGCTCATTTTTTTTTTTTTAATAAAAAAATATTTTAGTTGCATTTGACACGTGGGATTTGATTTCTGTGACGTAATTCAGTAACCATCTTAGATCTTAGATTTTTTTATGAAGCAAATGTAAACAATCAGCTCCATTGGACAAAAAGTGCAAAATGGAAAATTTGCTGAACTTAAACTCAAAAGGTATGTGTTGACCTGGCTTCCCTGTAGATATGTGTCCTTAGAATGTTTGAATGGCGTAGCTTAAAAAATGTAGGCGTGCATAGGGAACAGTCACACATAGATTGCCTTTTATATATATAGATTAAACCAATTGTTTAGTGGTGTTCATATTTTTTTTCACCAGGCTTCTTATGTAGTGCTATGAAAATTGATCTGCTTAGGTCATTCAGTATATTGCTCCTGTTGTAGATTTTGCTTATTAGTTCTGTGAGTTTGTCCACGCCAAAGTCTTCTAAGGGCATCAACATCTCTGTTACAATCCCGTCTGGTCCCGCTGCTTTGTTTCTCGTCAATTTGGCCATTTCTGATTCCACTTCAGTTTTTAATATATCTGGTCTGTCCATATTTTTTGTGCATTGTTGGTTGCTCTCTCTTGTCGTGGAAGAGATCTCTGATATAGTCGTCCCATCTCTGAAGTATTTTTTCTTTTTCTAATATTAGTGTGCCATCATTTGCTTTTTATGCATCTTGTTGCTGAGTAGGTCCTAAGCCATAAAAAACTTCAATCGATGAATCAATAAAAATTAAACTCTTCCTTTTTCAATCAAACACATTTCTTTCTTACTATAATATTCTACAAAACTTAAGAATCATTAAAAGCCAAATTATAATAAATTCTATAATTAACACAAAAATGAATATGAGGTTTTTAAGAATTTTGATTTTTATTATAAATTATAATAATAAATTGTATTGTTAGCATTAGAAAATGAATAAAAAAAGGATAGATTTTCTTTTACTTTTTTTACTGTTATTCTATTTTTACACATTTTAAACTATTTTTTTACACTTTCTTATTTTTTTTTGCACTTTTGTAACTATTTTTTTTACACTTTCTTAAGTATTTTTTAATATTTTTCTAACAATTTTTTTAACACTTTTGTAACTATTTTTTAACATTTTCCTACCAAGTTTTTAACACTTTTGTAACTATTTTTTAACATTTTCCTAACAATTATTTTAACACTTTCTTAACTATTTTTTAACATTTTCCTAACAATTATTTTAACACTTTCTTAACTATTTTTTAACATTTTCCTAACAATTATTTTAACACTTTCTTAACTATTTTTTAACATTTTCCTAACAATTTTTAAAGACTTTCTTAACTATTTTTTAACATTTTCCTAACAATTTTTTTAACACTTTCTTAACTATTTTTTAACATTTTCCTAACAATTATTTTAACACTTTCTTAACTATTTTTTAACATTTTCCTAACAATTTTTAAAGACTTTCTTAACTATTTTTTAACATTTTCCTAACAATTATTTTAACACTTTCTTAACTATTTTTTAACATTTTCCTAACAATTTTTAAAGACTTTCTTAACTATTTTTTAACATTTTCCTAACAATTTTTTTAACACTTTCTTAACTATTTTTTAACATTTTCCTAACCATTTTTTAACACTTTTGTAACTATTTTTTAACATTTTTTAACAATTTTTTAACACTTTTGTAACTATTTTTTAACATTTTCCTAACAATTTTTTTAACACTTTTGTAACTATTTTTTTAACATTTTCCTAACAATTTTTTTAACACTTTCTTAACTATTTTTTAACATTTTCCTAACAATTTTTTTAACACTTTTGTAACTATTTTTTAACATTTTCCTACCAAGTTTTTAACACTTTTGTAACTATTTTTTAACATTTTCCTAACAATTATTTTAACACTTTCTTAACTATTTTTTAACATTTTCCTAACAATTATTTTAACACTTTCTTAACTATTTTTTAACATTTTCCTAACAATTATTTTAACACTTTCTTAACTATTTTTTAACATTTTCCTAACAATTTTTAAAGACTTTCTTAACTATTTTTTAACATTTTCCTAACAATTTTTTTAACACTTTCTTAACTATTTTTTAACATTTTCCTAACAATTATTTTAACACTTTCTTAACTATTTTTTAACATTTTCCTAACAATTTTTAAAGACTTTCTTAACTATTTTTTAACATTTTCCTAACAATTATTTTAACACTTTCTTAACTATTTTTTAACATTTTCCTAACAATTTTTAAAGACTTTCTTAGCTATTTTTTAACATTTTCCTAACAATTTTTTTAACACTTTCTTAACTATTTTTTAACATTTTCCTAACAATTATTTTAACACTTTCTTAACTATTTTTTAACATTTTCCTAACAATTTTTAAAGACTTTCTTAACTATTTTTTAACATTTTCCTAACAATTATTTTAACACTTTCTTAACTATTTTTTAACATTTTCCTAACAATTATTTTAACACTTTCTTAACTATTTTTTAACATTTTCCTAACAATTTTTAAAGACTTTCTTAACTATTTTTTAACATTTTCCTAACAATTTTTTAACACTTTCTTAACTATTTTTTAACATTTTCCTAACCATTTTTTAACACTTTTGTAACTATTTTTTAACATTTTTTAACAATTTTTTAACACTTTTGTAACTATTTTTTAACATTTTCCTAACAATTTCTTTAACACTTTTGTAACTATTTTTTTAACATTTTCCTAACAATTTTTTTAACACTTTCTTAACTATTTTTTAACATTTTCCTAACAATTTTTTTAACACTTTTGTAACTATTTTTTAACATTTTCCTACCAAGTTTTTAACACTTTTGTAACTATTTTTTAACATTTTCCTAACAATTATTTTAACACTTTCTTAACTATTTTTTAACATTTTCCTAACAATTATTTTAACACTTTCTTAACTATTTTTTAACATTTTCCTAACAATTTTTAAAGACTTTCTTAACTATTTTTTAACATTTTCCTAACAATTTTTTTAACACTTTCTTAACTATTTTTTAACATTTTCCTAACAATTATTTTAACACTTTCTTAACTATTTTTTAACATTTTCCTAACAATTTTTAAAGACTTTCTTAACTATTTTTTAACATTTTCCTAACAATTATTTTAACACTTTCTTAACTATTTTTTAACATTTTCCTAACAATTATTTTAACACTTTCTTAACTATTTTTTAACATTTTCCTAACAATTTTTAAAGACTTTCTTAACTATTTTTTAACATTTTCCTAACAATTTTTTTAACACTTTCTTAACTATTTTTTAACATTTTCCTAACCATTTTTTAACACTTTTGTAACTATTTTTTAACATTTTTTAACAATTTTTTAACACTTTTGTAACTATTTTTTAACATTTTCCTAACAATTTTTTTAACACTTTTGTAACTATTTTTTTAACATTTTCCTAACAATTTTTTTAACACTTTCTTAACTATTTTTTAACATTTTCCTAACAATTTTTTTAACACTTTTGTAACTATTTTTTAACATTTTCCTACCAATTTTTTAACACTTTTAAACTTTTTGTTTTACACTTTTTAAACTATTTTTTCACTCCTTTATTTTTACACTTCTTTACTTTTACATTTTTATAACTATTTTTTCATTTTTTTTTGCTCTTCTCTTTAGTCTTTTTACATTTTTCACTCTCTCTTTCTACTTTCATTTTTCTTACATCATAATTTCTTTGTGCCATGAAAGTTTAAGTATTGATTCAAGTGTAATATGACATAAATAAGCTAAACAAAGGTTTAAAAACAATGATTTTCAATCTGGATAAAGTAAGACAATATACCACACCATTCTCACTTTCAAAGCCAATGATACTCCTACCAGTAGCACTTCAGAACTCACAAGATTTACACAGACAGCAATGATACTCCTACCAGTAGCACTTCAGAACTCACAAGATTTACACAGACAGCAATGATACTCCTACCACTAGCACTTCAGAACTCACAAGATTTACACAGACAGCAATGATACTCCTACCAGTAGCACTTCAGAACTCACAAGATTTACAGACAGCAATGATACCACCAGCAACTTGAATACAAGATTTACAGACAGCCAATGATACTCCTGCCAGTAGCACTTCAGAACTCACAAGATTTACACAGACAGCAATGATACTCCTGCCAGTAGCACTTCAGAACTCACGAGATTTACACAGACAGCAATGATACTCCTGCCAGTAGATTCAGAACTCACAAGATTTACTTAGACAGCAATGATAACCTGCCAGTCACTTCAGAACTACAAGATTTACACAGACAGCAATGATACTCCTACCAGTAGCACTTCAGAACTCACAAGATTTACACAGACAGCAATGATACTCCGACCAGTAGCACTTCAGAACTCACAAGATTTACACAGACAGCAATGATACTCCGACCAGTAGCACTTCAGAACTCACAAGATTTACACAGACAGCAATGATACTCCGACCAGTAGCACTTCAGAACTCACAAGATTTACACAGACAGCAATGATACTCCTGCCAGTAGCACTTCAGAACTCACAAGATTTACACAGACAGCAATGATACTCCTGCCAGTAGCACTTCAGAACTCACAAGATTTACACAGACAGCAATGATACTCCTACCAGTAGCACTTCAGAACTCACAAGATTTACACAGACAGCAATGATACTCCTGCCAGTAGCACTTCAGAACTCACAAGATTTACATAGACAGCAATGATACTCCTACCAGTAGCACTTCAGAACTCACAAGATTTACACAGACAGCAATGATACTCCTACCAGTAGCACTTCAGAACTCACAAGATTTACACAGACAGCAATGATACTCCTACCAGTAGCACTTCAGAACTCACAAGATTTACACAGACAGCAATGATACTCCGACCAGTAGCACTTCAGAACTCACAAGATTTACACAGACAGCAATGATACTCCTACCAGTAGCACTTCAGAACTCACAAGATTTACACAGACAGCAATGATACTCCGACCAGTAGCACTTCAGAACTCACAAGATTTACACAGACAGCAATGATACTCCTACCAGTAGCACTTCAGAACTCACAAGATTTACACAGACATCAATGATACTCCTACCAGTAGCAGTCGAGCGGCTGTGGTGGAAAAATAGGTTGAGTGGAAAGAAATGCTGTCTGCTGAGTCAGCTAATATCATTAAAATAATCAAAAAGATTTCCTTCCTACCATTCAAAAGATTTAAGCACTCAAAGACACATGTATTTATTCAAAGACTTTACCTGATATCACAAAGCATCTTACTGTTATATACAGCCACTGGATCAGAACAAACAATGAGGAACTTGTATATATAAAAATATAATCTCATATTTTTATTCTTTGTCAGTGATGCTTGTATGAAGCAGGAGGGCAGCCAGAGAGAGCCGCGTACACGAAGAGGCCATTGGGAGTCGGAAGCCAGCGGAAGTTCTCTGTCTACAGCCAAAAATTCCCGACTTTATCTAATCTAAATCTAAACTTATTTATAAATGGAACTTTGTCTGTGTGTGTGTGTGTGTGTGTCCATTACCTATAGACTCCGAAATGGCTGAACCCATTTTCTTGAAAATTTACACAGTTGTACTATAAGTGTCTGCAAGAGTTCTTAGCTAGGTTTTGTGTCGAGGTACCCCTGATAAATATCGAAAATCGATAATCGAAAAAATCGGGTTATAGAAAGAGTGGTCTGATTTTAATCAAATTAAATGCACTCATAGACAAAGACATAAGAAACAATATTCAGAAGTTTCAAGGTTGCAGTTCTTACAATAGTGCAGAAAATCAATAACATATATATATAAAAGGCAAGATGTTTGTGTGTGTCTGTTTATCTGCCTGTATGTCTATTTTTTTTCAGCCCTTTTATTTTAGTTTTTGCTTCGGGTTTGGCTCTAAGTAGATATAATTGTAGTTCTTAGTCTCAGCCATGATACCATTTACTCAGAGGACTTATTTAGCCTTCAAAATTCAGTTTATGATGAAAAAAACTTATTTGTAATCGATAACAGGAAATCAAAATTTGACTTACATTTTTCTTTCAGTCTAACATTTTACTTTAACTGGAAACAACTATTGCTTTTTAGTCTTTCGTGCCAATGTCCAAAGAGTCTGAGCTCAAGGACCATGGATTAGTTTTAAAGCTTTCATTACACCCGAGCAATGCCGGGATATACTGCTAGTCTTTAAATAGTCTTGCCAAATCGAAACTTTCCTATCAATTTCGTGCCTAGCACTAAATCTGTTCAGAAATATCTGAACTGTCAGTTGTATACAACTATTTTCTCATATCAATGATTCGAAATGGTTTTAAGCAAATGCAACCTGTAGGTCTGAGGAAGAATCATCCGTCTTCAAACCTTGAGGATTGACATGACAGAATCACAAAGAACTGCACGAAATAACAGAAATGACATCACTTGAGAACTTCTGACTGCAACAACAACAAAAATAAAAGGTATATATTACACTAGCATCATAGCCCAGCATTGCTCGTGCAACTCAGAAAATTTTGGTAGTAGAACTTGGTTATATAAAAAAAATAATTATATAAAAGTTGTTCAAAAATTGTTGAAAAATTCCATTAAAAATCTATTTTTTTTGTTTTGTGTAAACATGATTTGATGTTTTGTGTGACATTGTAAACAACATCACATTTGTTTTTGTTTAAAAATTATGGGGTAAAATATTTACATTTTTGTTGACTAAATGAATTTAACATAAAAAAATGATTTGTTTTGTTTTACTGAAATTAGAAATATAAAAAACTATTACACCCTCAGTTCAGAAATTTTTGAAGAATATTAAAAAATGTAGAAATATAAAAACTATTACACTTTTGATATTCTGCATGAAATATTTAACAAAAAAAAAACTTTATTTTTTTTAATTTTATTTTCTGAAGTGTGAAATATTAAATCTGAAAAAAAAAGACTTAAATAATTAAATTAAACATTGGCACTTTTTAATTTACATATTTTTATTTTGTTTGAAAAAAAACACTTTTTTTTTGTAAACATTTCTTTTGTTTCAAAATTACGGGGAAAAATATTCACATATTTGTTGACCAAATGAATTTGTAAAACATTGGAATAAAGATTAAATATAAAGGCTCTTTTGTTTTTTCATAAATAAATATCTTAGTCACGCTTGACATGTGTGATTTCATTTCTGTGACGTAATTCAGCAACCATCTTAGATGTTTTACGGAGCAAATATAAACAATCAGCTCCATTGGCCAAAAAGTGCGAAAGGGAAAATTTACTGAACTTAAACTCAAAAAGTATGTGTCGACCTGGCTTCCCTGTAGATATGTGTCCCTAGAAAGTTTGAATAGCATAGCTTAAAAAATGTAGGTGTGCATAGCTTACAGTCACACACAGACTCACAGATTGCCTTTTATTTATATAGATAAAGAAAATTGATGACATAATGAAGATGTTGATGTTCCACACTACTTCAAACAAAAGGTTAAGAAGGAAACTCCAATCAATAATGAAAAGAGCAATAATGATTAGTGGACTTAAGAAACATATTTTCTTGAAAAACTGTTTTAAATAAGATTTTATAAACAGTAATTACATTATTCGGACTATTGTCCTCATCATTGTTGCCATTTGTACAATGTTTTTGGCCATTGTACACTCTGGCCTTCTACATGCGCTAAGAATTTCGGCTCATATGCTAGGCTACAAAAATCTCCTTAGCCAATCAAGCATAGAGATGAGCACAATATGGGAACCAGTAATACAAAGAACCAGAGAAAATCATGAGTGTCAAAACTGCAATATGAGCTCTGGCAAAAAATACTAGAGTAAACCATTAACATTGAAAATATTAGAGAAAACCATTAACATGAAAAAATTGCAATATGAAATCTGGTAAAAACGGGTTACTGGACATTAGGTTTATAAGTCCTAAAAATTCAGTTGGTCCAGTGGATATAGACATTGGTTAGTGTTATATCGCCAAGTATAAATGAATAACTCAACAACAGAATCAGAATATAAGTTGTATTCCGCAGAAAGACGGTTAGTGTGTACAGAAGTGATTAGTAATATTCACAATAGAAAGATACAAGAGTCCAATCCATCGTAAGACGTGTGTATACGTGATTACTTCCGGTACGCCACCGGAAGTGTGACTAACTCTTCACTGACTCGCACTGACTCTTCAGTAACTCATTAGAGACTCTCAAGTGACTCTCTACGACTCTCTTGTAGAGAATCCACCATTGCTATATATAGCAATGGGAACAGTCCATTTGTAGTCAAATAGGAGCGGCGCCCTAACAGTCAGTTCCTGTGAAAAAGGGTTATCCAAAGAGTTGTGAGTTCAACCAATATCAGTTTCTTTATAAGAAAATAGTTAATATTACAACTACCATTAGAGATGAAAACAGTACACTTTGATCTCGGCTTGATGTCTTTGAAGTGAAAAAGACCCAACTCGAGTAACACTAGCTTAGTCAATGATTGTCAAATCTTTCCTTATAAAGAAAAGGCTAATATTACCATCAAAGATAAAAAGGATACATACAACACATTGATCCGACCCAAATGGCCAGATATACAATATAATAGTCCTTAGTAGATCGCAACAATAAAAAATGGATGGAATAAAAGACCAAAGATTGCAATTGACATTTGTTGTATCGTTGAGGTAGTAAGCTATACACAGATGATAAAATAATATCTTATTCGGTAGTTACAATGTAATAGTCCGTAGTAGATTGCAACAATATGGGTGGTTGAGTTAGCAAGCAGCATGCAGGCCAACAGCGGCCCTCAGCTCACACTAACTAACTTCCACCTTCAACCGACACACTCTTTCTATGTATAAATGAACCCGGTCACGTGATCATGCCATGTGCCAACAACATTGCAAATATTTTTCTCCCTGTCGCACCTTATGATGACCCTTCATTTTTCTCAACCTCATTATAAATGTCAATAACTACCTTATAGTTGCTTGCTTTCCTGATAGCCACAATCTCCAAAAGTCCACTTTTAAATATCTAAGAAGTGTTTAGACAGAGAATGGAAAGTGAAACACGGAAATCCTAAGGCTTATTGTCAAAGCCAAGGACACATTTTAAAAGCAAAACGGAATATTGAGAGACAGGAAGATTTTGTTGGAAACAAAGAAAAGAGTACTAAACTGTTTTGTAATATCAGTCCTCCTTTATGGCAGTGAATGCTGGACAATTTCCTCACAGATGAAGAAGAGACTTAAAGCAACAGAAACTAAAAAAACAGTACTGAACTGTTATGTAATATCAGTCCTCCTCTATAGCAGTGAATGCTGGACAATCTCCTCACAGATGAAGGAGAGATACGAAGTAACAGAAATAAAGAAAAGAGTACTGAACTGTTTTGTAATATCAGTCCTCCTATATGGCAGTGAATGCTGGACAATTTCCTTACAGATGAAGAAGAGACTTAAAGCAACAGAAACTAAGAAAACAGTACTGAACTGTTATGTAATATCAGTCCTCCTCTATGGCAGTGAATACTGGACAATCTCCCCACAGATGAAGAAGAGACTTAAAGCAACAGAAACAAAGAAAAGAGTACTGAACTGTTATGTAATATCAGTCCTCCTATATGGCAGTGAATACTGGACAATCACCTCAAAGATGAAGGAGAGACTTGAAAGAAGAGAAACAAAGAATAGAGTACTGAATGTAATATCTTTCCTCCTATATGGCAGCGAATTCTGGACAACCTCAGCTGCCATCTTCTATCTTCTTGAATCCTGTTTGTCTATCATTTGTTCAATGCACACTGTATCCAAAAGATGCATTTAAAAGCTAAACAGCATATTGAGAGACAGGAAAATTTCATTGAAAACTAAGAAAAGAATTCTAGACTGTCATGTGATACACGTCATTCTATATGACAGCAAATGCAAGACAATCTGAAAGATGAATGAGAGACACAAAGCAACAGAAACCCAATTCTCCAAATGGATGCTGTGGATACCATAGACCAAACATGTGAGCAACAACATGGTTTTGGAGAGGATGGAAAAGACAAGAAAACTTATACTTAACATCAATGAGAGATAGCTGAAGTTTCTGGGACTAGTAATGAGGAAAGAGGGCTTGGAGAATCTAATACTCATGGGACAGAGAAAAAGAGAGACAGGAGAAAGCAATGTTAGACATACTTGTTGGGCTTGAGCAAATGGATGGCAGAGCAGGGTTTGGGAGGGGTAACAAGAGAGAAAAGTGTCAAGAGAGACAAGTGATAGTGGTAAGTGGAAGTCAGTGATTGCCCATGTCCTGAAAGACGAATTATGTCTGGACACTTTCTATGAAAATAACGATTACATCAGTTCATCTATAAAAAAAAACGGTTGGGGGCGGTTAGGGTGAAAAATAATTTGTCACACTTTGATGCAGATAAGTTTTGGGACTTTATTGAGAATGAAAAGTGAAAGCTGGGCTTCATTTTCGGCCAATATCTGGCTCTTATAAAAATATAAGAGTGTAGAATTGATTGATTATTTTACTAGTATATCAACCACTATGGGTCATTGATGCTGAAACGGTTGGTTGGTTAATTTTGTTCAGTGTCATGACAACCTCTATGGACCACTGAATGTCAAAATTCAAACATTTTCTATGCAACTTCATGGCATCAATATACAGATGTTTTAGTATTTGTCTATATTTCTGAGATGAGGTAGTATTTACAGTATTTACATTATTTGAACAGATGTCCTCATCTTTGTTGCCATTTGTATGACGTTTCGGATGTTGTACACTCCAGCCTTCTTCAGGTGCATGCCTCTTCTTATGCATTTGTGTATTTGCCTATATTTCTGAGATAAGGTAGTATTAACAGTATTTACATTATTTGAACTATTGACCTCATCCTTGCTGCCATTTGTATGATGTTTCGGCCGTTGTATGCTCCGACCTTCTTCCGGAGCATGCCTCTTCTTATGCATGCTTAATTTGTGTATTTGTCTATATTTCTGAGATAAGGTAGTATTTACAGTATTTACATTATTTGAACTAATGTCCTCATCTTTGTTGCTTAAATACAGTGATGAATTTGGGCTGCTTATCAAGTATACCATGTTTTGGTCAATGTTTGAGAACCACTGATATAAAAAATTCTCATAGTCATTGGTGTGCAAAGAGAAGGGTTGATGAGGCAGAGGCATGAAGCTGCACTCCCTAAGTGGCAACACTTTCAATGGAGTATAGTATTTTTGTTCTTATTTAGCAAATACACATAAATCAGTTTTTAATTTTAGTTTTAAAATGTTTATATTAGGCTGCTGGTAATTTGACCAAACCTGTGAAGAAAAGTTTTGATAGGGTTCAAATGATGCTAGCATGTTTTAAAAAATATCTAAAAAAAATGCTGTATAGTGGTGGAGATCAACCCCACTTAAACAGTGATCAATTTGGGCTCCTTATCAAGTATCAGTCAGTTAAATTCCATACGCGATACTGGGCAGATTTTCTTGCAGTAGGTTGCCATTACTTTCTGCAGTAGACTGGTTGCCAGCCAAGGCTATAGAATCCAATCTGTCCTGTTTTTTGACTTATAGCTAGAGGGGGAAGAAATGTATTATATTATTAAGTAATAATTAGTGGGGGATCAGTTTATTACTTCATAACAAAAGAAAACCGATCCCCCACTTTATGCACAGTATACTATGTCTAAAATAAAATAAACTAAGTATACTGTTGTATGTGCATTGTGGTGCAGAGGATATCAGCTCAGAACAAGAAATTGGGGTGCCGAGTTCTAAATTCAGTTGAATTTCTTGCATTCACTTGCGTGCAAATACCCATCGGAAAGGTATTAATCTGTTTTTTCCTTCCAGTTACGAATTAAACAACAGGACAGATTGGGTTCTATAGCCTTGGTTGGCAAACAGTCTATTGCAGAAAGTCATGGCAACCTACTGCAGGATAATCTTCTGTCCAATCAGTCATGTCTCTTTTGAGACATGATCATCCAAAGTGTGTATCATGTATGGCATTAAACTGACTGACTAAATACAATAGTTAGAAACATGATTAAGGCTTCTCATTTGTTTTCCTCCTTTTCTTCTCTTTCTATACAAAAATACTAGCAGTATAGCCCAGCATTGCTCGGGTGTAATGAAAGCTTTAAAACTAATCCATGGTCCTGGAGCTCAGACTCAGCCTAATGAATATTTGAAATAATAAAATAATTGCGACAATTTACCAATCGCACCTCGTGTATATATATATATATATATATATATATATATATATATACTAGCAGTATAGCCCAGCATTGCTCGGGTGTAATGAAAGCTTTAAAACTCATCCATAGTCCTGGAGCTCAGACTCCTCTTTGGACATTGGCACGAAAGACTAAAAAGCAATAGTTGTTTCCAGTTAAAGCGAAACCGTAGACTGAAAGAAAAATGAATGGATTTCCTGCTATCGATATCAAATAAGTTTTTTTCATCGTAAACTGAATTTTGAAGGCTAAATAAGTCGTCTGAGTAAATAGTATCATGGCAGAGACTAAGAACTACAATTAAACCTACTTAGAGTCAAATCCAAAGCAAAAACTAAAATAAAAGGGCTGAAAAAAATACAGACATACAGGCAGATAAACAGACACACACACAAACATCTTGCCTTTTTTATATATATATATATTGTCGATTTTCTGCACTATTGTAAGAACTGCAACCTTGAAACTTCTGAATATCATTTCTTATGTCTTTGTCTATGAGTGTATCGAATTTGATTAAAATCGGACTGCTCCTTCTATAACCCGATTTTTTCAATTATCGATTTTCGATATTTATTGGGGGGTACCTTGACACAAAACCTAGCTAAGAACACTCGCATACGCCTATGGTACAACTGCGTAAATTTTCAAGAAAATCAGTTCAGCCATTTCGGAGTCTATAGGTAATGGACACACACATACACACACATAGATACACACATACACACATACACACACAGAGAAAAAGTTCCATTTATAAATAAGTTTAGATTTAGATATTAACAGAAAAATTCCGTCTGAGACACAGAAACACATAAGTGCACTTATGGATAAAATTTTTATGTTTTAATTGAAAACTTGTGACGTTACATATTCATGCATAAACAAACTTATATATTAAGATTTTTTTTTTGTTTTTTGTAACTTCTCCAATCTTAAAAATGGATTTTTCTTATGAATGGAGTTAACTTGGAATTTATCCAATCTTTTTGTTTTCTTTATTTTTATTGTCCTTTTTTATATATTTTTATTTATTTCAGGTCATTTTTTGCGCATTTAAGGTAAGTTGTGAATGCACAGGTGAGCATTTGTTTTTATCAGTTTAAATGGATACCTCTATAAATATTTTATTGATCTTTGCTTTTCAGTGAAATTTGTTTTTCAGAAGAGATAGTGCTGAACGAGCGCGTATGTGTGTATGTATATGTAGATGTGCCTATAACGAATTGGGATCAAATACAGATCAGAATTTGACAAAATGATAAGATAAAGAACAAATAGAAAACATTTTTCAACATAACATGTTTCACTTTTATTAATGATGAAGCTTTAATAAAAGTTCCATTTGCAGTTTTCTATATTTTGAACAGATAGAAGTCAACTAATATTGGTTAATTTAATGGTAGTTCAACCATTGTGGGTCCATCCAATGTTTAATGTAACATCACAAAGAAATAATAAATAAGTAGACATGGGTCTGGTTTTGCACAAGATCCAAAGAAGCAAAGATGTGTTGAGGTTTACCCTGATGCCAAAGAGGCAAATATGTGTCGAGGTTTACCCTGGTGCCAAAGAACCAGAGATATATTGAGGTTAACATTCGAGCCAAAAAGGCAGAGGTTCACACTGGAGCCAAAGAGGCAAAGATGTGTAGAGATTTACCCTGGTGCTGAAGAGGCAGAAATGTGTTGAGGTTTACCCTGGTGCTGAAGAGGCAGAGATGTGTTGAGGTTTACCCTGGTGCCAAAGAGGCAAAAATGTGTTGAAGTTTACCCTGGTGCTGAAGAGGCAGAGATGTGTTGAGGTTTACCCTGGTGCCAAAGAGGCAGAGATGTGTTGAACTTTACTCTGGTGCTGAAGAGGCAAAGATCTGTTGAGGTTTACCCTGGTGCCGAAGAGGCAGAGTTATGTTGAGGTTTACATTAGAGCAAAAAAGGCAGAGGTTCACACTGGAGCCAAAGAGGCAAAGATGTGTTGAGATTTACCCTGGTGCCGAAGAGGCAGAGATGTGTTGAGGTTTACCCTGGTGCCGAAGAGGCAGAGATATGTTGAGGTCTACATTAGAGCCAAAGATGCAGAGGTTTACACTGGAGCCAAAGAGGCAAAGATGTGTTGAGATTTACCCTGGTGCTGAAGAGGCAGAGATGTGTTGAGGTTTACCCTGGTGCCGAAGAGGCAGAGATGTGCTGTGGTTTACTCTGGTGCTGAAGAGGCAGAGATGTGTTGAGGTTTACACTAGAGCCAAAGAGGCAGAGTTTTACGTTGAAGCCATGAGGCAAAGATGTGTTGAGGTTTACACTAGAGCTAAAGAGGTAGAGATGTGTCAAGGTTTACCCTGGTGCCAAAGAAGCAGAGATGTGTTGAGGTTTATACTAGAGCTGTAGAGACAGAGATGTGTCAAGGTTTACACTGGTTCTGTAAGCGTAAGGACCAAGAATGGTCCACCGGTCCTCCAAATTTGGGAGTTAGGTGCAGGGCTAACAACCCTGCCCCGTAAAAAACAGTTTGTTACAGAAACAGCAACAAAGTTGCTGCCCTATGCATCATCTGGGTGTGATGGATAAATGATGATGACCACCTGCAGCTCTTGACCTTCTCTCCTTGTTTGTACCTCTTTTGATGTTTCCGATGATCAGTTTGCAGCATTATCTTGTCTTCCAGTTTTTCTCTTTGCCAATATTCCTTCTGTCCTTCTCTCCCTTTGCTTTAGAACTATGGTCCTTTGATTTTTCCATGGTATTTTGAAGAAATAACTTTGAATTCCTCAATTCACTCTATAAAAATTCAAAACCTCATCTTAATTCTGATTCAGGTGGTAAGTTCAATTCCAGCCAAAAGACTGATTTAGGTCAGAATTTCAATTCAGGCTGAAAACTGAGTTCTTCAAATTACAAACTCAAAATCTCATGTCAAAAAACATTTCTGATTCCTTTGCATTTTCAAGAAATAAGATTGATTTTCTCAATTCACAAAATTTTTGAGATATTTTAAACTAAACAGAAAACAATTTTTTTTTAAATCACAAAGTTTTTGTGCTACTTTAAACGCAATATAAATTAAAAACTTAAAATCACTAGTTTTTTTTTTAGTTATTTTAGAATTTGAATTTTTAACTGTTCCCTCCTTATCCGAACACAAATCCGCTGGATGTTCAAGCATCAGATAAAGGGCAGATTTTCTTTCCAGGGATCATCCTGATTCGGAAAAAGGTACCATATGTCTATGTAGAGCAAGTATGAATTTTTAACTGTTCCCTCCTCATCCGAACACAAATCCCAATGCTGGATGTTCAAGAACTAGACGAAGGGCAGATTTTAAATCCCACGTTCATCCTGATTCCAAAAAAGATATCATATGTCTATGTAGAACAAGTATGAATTTTTAACTGTTCCCTCCTCATCCGGATACAAATCCCAATGCTGGATGTTCAAGAACTAGACGAAGGGCAGATTATCCATTTTGGGATAATCCTGATTTAGAAAAAAGTATCATATGTCCATGTAGAGTAAGTGTAGACTGAGTTAAGGAGGTTTTAGATACATGGGATGTGAGTAGTGGTACAGTGGATATCGGCTCGGAACGAGAAACCGGGTAGCCGAGTTCGAGTTCCAGCTGTAATCCATTGTATTCACTTATGTGCAAATACCCTTGGGAAAGGTATTAATCCGTCTCTTCCTTCCAGTTATGGGTTAAATAACAGGACAGATTGGGTTCTATAGCTTTGATCGGCAACCAGTCTACCGCAGAAAGCAATGGCAACCTACTGCGGGATAATCTTCTGCCCAGTCAGTCATGTCTCTTTCGATACATGATCGCCTAAGCGTGTATCACGTATGGCACTTAAACTGACTGACTGAATATAATAGTTGAACATATGATTCAGGCTTCTACTGGGCATAAAGTGGGGGATCTGTTTTATATTGTTATGAAGTAATAAACTGATCCCCCACTTATTACTACATAATAATATAATACATATCTTCCCTTTCTAGCTATGAGTCAAATAACAGGGCAGATTGGGTTCTATAGCCTGGGTTGACAACCAGTCTACCGCAGAAAGCAATGGCAACCTACTGTGGGATAATCTTCTGCCCAGTCAGTCATGTCTCTTTCGAGACATGATCGCCCAAGCGTGTATCAGGTATGGCACTTAAACTGACTGACTAGATACATGGACAGATAGAATTTTTCTTTTATTTATTTAGATGAAGGTTGACACATGAAATCACCCAACCCAACCTGTTTCAGTCTTCTCTTTAACCTCCCAGCAACTTTTAACTAGACACATTCTTAAAATTAAAGGGTGGGGACTCTTCTTATTCCACTCTCTGTGATGGAGGATATCCTTTATCTTTTAATTCTGTCTTTGTTTTTTTGTTTTTTTTTGCTGAACCAGAACAATTTGCACTGCTTAAACTTGGAACTGAACTCTTGACTTCAGTTAAATCTGTTTACTTCATCAACTCTTTTATTTCCAAGGTCATGTGTCCCATAGGACATCAAATTCTTTGTTAAATAAGTAAAGAGAAACATGAAGCTTTGTTAAAAAGTTATAACTGTCAAGGGATTTATGATAGTGGCAAGAGTTTTGCTGCTAGGTCCTGATAGGCATACAAACAGTGTAAATAAAGATATTAGTATTGATTTAAATAGCAAAGAAAGAATTCTATTTTGATGACAGAATTTGTCTGCTAAGTGGTGTAAAGAATATTTTTCAAAAGTTGTTTAAAGTTCTATTTCTTTGGATATATTGGTTGCTGGTTGACTTTGGATCATATTATTATCTATTAGTTATTTAATTTGAAATGTAAGTAATTTGAACAATTTTATGGCTTCAACTAAATATATTTTGAACACAATTGTATACAGATAAAATATATTGTTGGCAATTTTGTTATAAAATGATGTGTTGGTAATTCTGTGATAAAATTTACTTACAGTCAATTTGTTTAAAAATGTATTGTTGGTAATTTTTTTTCAGTTATTTCACCTCAAGCAAAGCAGGACCACCACTAGTGTGCAGGGGGTTACAAGAGGGAAAAGACAGGGTACAGTGGGTATTGAAGAAAGGATAAAAGATGAATGGGATTCAAGAACGCAGAAGATGGCAGTTGATGTTGCATTTGATTTTTTGAAGATTATATCTCTCTGCTTTTTTTAATCATTTCACCATAAGCAAAGCAGGACTGCCACTAGTACCCAGGGAGTTACAGCAAGAGAAACGACAGGGTATAGTGGGTATTGAAGAAAGGATAAAAGATGAATGGGACTGAAGAAGATAGAAGATGGCAATTGATGTTGCATTTAAATTTGTGGAGATTGTATCGATCTGCTTTTTTTAATCATTTCACCAAAAATCAAAGCAGGACTGCCACTAGTACCCAGGGGGTTACAGTGAGTGAACAGACTGGGTACAGTGGGTATTGCAGAAAGGCTAAAAGATGAATGGGATTCAAGAAGACAGAAGATGGTAATTGATGAAGCATTTAAATTTTTGGAGATTGTATCTATCAGAGAAGCCAGTAAACAAAAAGGAGTTCCACAGGTGGGATATGTGAGAAAATAAACTCTTTGAGTAAAAGTGGTGGTTACATTTAACTATTTCAGTGGTAAAAGGGTGGGACCTATATACCAGTCTAGTAGCACATTTAAATTCATGTGATTGTGGCACCAGAAATAAAAGTCTGTCAGAGCAGTTGCCAGGAAAATACTTTTTTTTTTTTTTTTTAATCATCTCACCCCAAGCAAGGCATTCCACTGCCACTATTGCGCATGGGGCTACATAGGGGAAGGTCAAGAGAAGGAGTGGTTAGACATAGGGAATGGCAGGAGGAAGGTGACAGATGAGTAAGGATAGCAAGGATGAGGGTTAGGCAGATGGGAAGAGTGCTTGATAGAATGGGAGCAGGTTAGTGTGTTAGGAGGTGTCTATTGACCTTACATTTAAACTCCTGGAGATTGTAGCCATCGGGGAAGCAATCATGTGGAAGGGAATTCCACAGTCGGGAAGTGCGAGGAAAGAAACTGTTGGAGTAGAAGTTACGGCTGCATTTTATCAGTTTCACTGTAAAAGGGGGGGATCTAGTTGCTAATCTAGTATCTCGTTCAAATTCGTATTTAGGGGGCACTAGTGATCTAAGTTCATCAGAGCAGAAGCCATGAAAGTATTTATAGAAGAGACACAGGGAAGCCACGTCGCGCCGGTGGGAGAAAGACTGCAGGCGGTCTGCCAAGTCGGTATCTATCACATTACAGACCCTCCTCTGAACCTTATCAAGAAGCCCAAGGAGAACAACAGGGGCACCCGACCAGATATAGCAGCAGTATTCAATGCACGGGCGGATGGTAGATTTATAAATGTGCAGGATATATTTAGACGGAAAAAACTTCTGGGCCCTACACAGAGAACCGACTTTCATAGCAGCGGATTTAGCAATGGATTCGATATAGTCATTCCATTTGAGGTCCGCTGAAAGTGTGAGACCAAGGAGGCGTAGTGTTTTACTCTCTGGGAGGCAAGCCTGGTCCATGCTAATGGGAGGTAGGTGAGATTGTCGATGATGGTTAATTGAGAGTAGCTTCGTTTTAGAAGCATTAAAATTTACAAGCCATTTCTTACCCCAGTCCAATATGGATTGGAGGTCTTTTTCAATCTCGGGTGTGAGGTTAGCTTTGACGCCTACACCAGATTTTTGTAGGAAGCAAGAGTAAACTGTGGTGTCATTGCTGTACAAACCTACTTGGGTTCTTATGGAATCAGGGAGATCATTAATGTATATCAGAAAGAGTGTAGGACCTAAGATGGATCCTTGGGGGACACCTGCGTTTGTATTGTAGTTCTGGGAGGCATGTCCATTTAATACCACCTTCATTGTGTGGTTAGAGAGGAATGACTGGATTAGTTCAAACAAATGTCCAGTTATACCATAGCTCCGCAGTTTACATAGAAGGCCAGCATGCCAAACTCTGTCGAACGCCTTAGATATATCCAATGCAACGGTTCGGGCTTCGCCATTCCTGTCGAATGCCTGGTATATGTACTCGGTGATGGTCGTTAGCATATCAGCAGTAGACCTGGTGAAGCGGAAACCATATTGCTTGTCCGAGAGGAGCCTGTGTGCTGTGAGATGCTGAACCACCTCGGCGTTGATAATGGCTTCGAACACTTTGCCAAAGATCGGAAGAAGGCTGATAGGGCGGTAATTTGCAGGGTCAGAGGGAAAGATTCTTGCAGAAAAGATAAAGGGAAATTTATGTGATTGTGGCACCAGAAATAAAAGTCTGTCAGAGCAATTGCCATGAAAATACTCGCAGAAAAGACAAAGGGAAACTATGTCATGTCAGTGAGAAAGTGAGTTTAAGTCTGAATTTGAGCTTTGTTTAACAACAAATCAACTTCTGTGAGTTATTTAATGTCAAAAAGTAGGGTTTTAAGGTATTTTTTTAAATGTTCTGTGTTAGTGAGAATGCTGATTTGGTCACATTTTAATGAAAATTTGTTTTTTTATTTTTTTGTTTTAGAAAACTGAAGATGTCTTCTAGTTTTGTATTCAAAAATGTATTGCTGGTAATATTTTTTTTCCTTCAAAAATGTATTATGCCGATAATTTTTTTCCTTAAAAAATGTGTTATCATAATAAATTCGTTCCTTCAAAAATGTATATTTTTCTATAAAAGTCTATTTTTATGTATATATTTGTATAAAAGTGTATTTTTATACTTTCATAGTGTTTTGATCCCAGTTTTGGGGTTAACTGTTTGCCCATAGCTGGGATCCTAACAGGTGCTACCACTCCGGATCAGGGTGGACCTGAGTACAGCAGCAATTAAGAGATGGTTCCATGCTCCTTACAACCTCATAATCAGAGGCCTTGCTGCCAGATGCAGTTTATCGTCATGCCCAGGACCATGAGAAAGTGACTAAACCAAGACTGATTACATTTTACAATATAAAAATGCATTCCTGGCTTTTTTGGCTCTAAAAATGTATTTTTATACACTCATAGTGTCATGTTTTCGTTTGAGAATTCATTCTTTGCCCATAGCTGGGACCCTAACTGGTGTTACCACCCCAGGCCAGGATGTACCTTGGAACAACAGCAACTAAGAGGTGCAGTTCAAAACCTGCAATCTTCTGAAGATCGTATATCATCATATGTAGAACTGGCTATATTGGTAGCATAATGTGCATTTCAGAAGAACAGATCTTTTTTTAATAAAAATTATGAATGTCTTTAGATTAAACTATTTACATTATTTGGATCATATCTTTGTTGTCATTTTTACAATGTCTCTGCCATTGTATGCTCTGGCATTCTTCAAGTGCTCAGAATTTTGAACTTTTTTTTTTTTTTTTTAATCGTGTCACCCCAAGCAAGGCATTCCACTGCCACTATAGCGCAGGGGGTTACATAGAGGGATTGGATATAGGAAATGTCAGAAGGAGGGTGATAGATGACTTAGGATGTACATAGGGAGAGAGTTGGAGAGAGTGGGTGTGTGTTAGTGTGTTAGGAGGTGTCTATTGACCTTACATTTAAACTCCTGGAGGTTGTAGCCGTCGGGGAAGCAAGCATGCGGTAG
This sequence comes from Ascarosepion bandense, assembly GCA_037127315.1. Taxonomy (NCBI): domain Eukaryota; kingdom Metazoa; phylum Mollusca; class Cephalopoda; order Sepiida; family Sepiidae; genus Ascarosepion; species Ascarosepion bandense. The sequence continues at coordinate 125,076 of JBBBDQ010002613.1, forward strand.
GGAATTCTACAGGAGGAAAGTGCGAGGAAAGAAGCTGTTGGAGTAGAAATTGCGGTTACATTTCATCGGGTTCACTGTAAAAGGGTGGGACTTAGTTGCCAATCTAGTATCTCATGCAAATTCACATCTAGGGGGCACCAGTGATTTAAGTTCGTCAGAGCAGAAGCCATGATAGTATTTATAGAAGAGGCACAGGGATGCCACGTCACGCAGGTGATGGAGATACTGCAGGCGGTCAGCCAAGTCAGTATCAATCACATTACAGATTCTTCACTGTATTTTGTCAAGGACCCCGAGGAGAATAGAAGGGGCACCCAACCAGATGTGGCAGCAGTACTCAATACACGGGCAGATGGTGGATTTATATAATTGCAAGATAGATTCAGGCAGAAAGAATTTCCGGGCCCTGCACAGAGAGCCGACAACTGAACTCATTATTATGATCCCTGGGGTATATTATTCTCATTCCTTGTGCAAAGCCACTTCTGGTAGTCATGAGTTATCTCCCTTTAACCTAAATCTCTAAGTTATTTGTTCACTGCTCAAAGCCACATGGCCCAGTGGATATAGATGTTGGTTAGTTCCAGTGACTTGACCCAAAGAATTACGCGTTCAATACCAGGCTACAGCAGTGGAGAAAAAATAACTTGTTTAGAGTCTCATTTCAGCTAAGGACACTGAAATTAGATGTAGGGTTCTGAATAAATTGGAAAATGAGCCAAACCTTACTCTCCAACAAATAGTGGAAGGCTGTCAGAGATTCATAAGTGTACACCAAGATTTTAAAAATATTGAGGAATCTGGCATAGCTCACATAAGAAAAGTACGCAAAAAAAACAAAAAACAATTTAATTCTCCCTCTAACTTAAATTAATTAAAAAAAAGCAAGACAACTTGCTTCTTAACCCGTGTTTTGTTTGTGGGTCATTACATTGGTATAAGGACTGCCCTTACCAGAATAAAAAGTGTCTAAAGTGTAGCTTTGCTGAGCACAAGAGAAAAAAGATTAGTAGCTGTGTAAAAACCACAAAAAGCAGATGAACAAGATGGGTTAATCATTAGAAAATATGTGCAGTTACAAATCCTAAATAAAGATATTAAACTACAGTTGAATTCTGGCTCAGATTTAACAATCATAAATCTACACACTTGGAAAAAGTTGAGAAAACCAACCTTGCTAAGAACTAATAAAATGGCCAGGTCTGTAACAGAGGAAAAAATCAAGTTTACGGGAGAACTTATCACTAATGTAACTTTTCAAGGAATGACATTAAAACTAAAAATGTTTGTATTAAACAATACAGAAAATTTATTTGGCACTGACAAGATGGAGAAATTTAAGTTATGGGACATGCCAATTAATTCATTTTGCCAAAAACTTAAAAACCTGACCACTAAAGCAAATAATTAAATAAAAAATTTAAAAGAAACTTTTCCGAAAGTGTTTTATTTGGGGAACCTTGGTTGGGATAATAAGATGATGGCAAAATTCAAGTTAAAAGATGACATCCAGCCAGAGTTTAAGAAAAAAACAAAATGTGCCAAAAATACATGAAGAACTCAACAGACGAGAAAAAAATTTCAAGTCGCCAACCCAGTCATGTTTCACATCACACAGTCGTTCTTCCTCTCCTTCCAATTTTCCTTTCTTCGTCTTCACTGACACACCATCAAAAAAAAAAATAGCAACAACAAGATACTTCAACTGACTCCTAAAAACTAAATTCTGATAAGTACAATTTTTCTTTATTGCTTCACTAGCAGTATAGCCCGGCGTTGCTCGGGTGTAATGAAAGCTTTAAAACTAATGCATGGTCCTGGACCTCAGACTCTTTGGACATTAGCACAAAAGACTAAAAAGCAATAGTTGTTTCCAATTAAAGCAAAACCGTAGACTGAAAGAAAAATGAATGGATTTAAGTCAAATTTTGATTTCCTGGTATCGATATCAAAGAAATTTTTTTTGGCGTAAACTGAATTTTGAAGGCTAAATAAGTCCTCTGAGTAAATGGTATCATGGCTGAGACTAAGAACTACAATTATACATACTTAGAGCCAAACCTGAAGCAAAAACTAAAATAAAAGGGCTGAAAAATATACAGATATACAGGCAGATAAACAGACACACACAAACATCTTGCCTTTTATATATATATTATAGAATTTTTGCACTATAGTAAGAACTGCAACCTTGAAACTTCTGAATATCATTTCTTATGTCTTTGTCTATGAGTGTATCAAATTTGATTAAAATCAGACCACTCCTTCTATAAACCTGATTTTTTCGATTATCGATATTTATTTGGAGTACCTCGACACAAAACCTAGCTAAGAACACTCGCAGACGCTTATAGTACAACTGTGTAAATTTTCAAGAAAATCGGTTCAGCAGTTTTGGAGTCTATAGGTAACAGACACAAACACACACACAGAGACACAGACACACACACACATACACATGCAAAGTTCCATTTATAAATAAGTTTAGATTAGATAATTATAATTCCTAAACTTATCTATTAGTAAAAAATAAAATTAGCTGTTTTTTATTGAATGGTTATGGGGGGGGATCCACTGGAAAATTAAGAGTAAGAATGGTCCATGTGCAAAAAAAGGTTGATAATCTCTACTCTAAAATGAATCAATCAGAAAAAAAAATAGTTGAAACTTCCAAGACACAATGAGGATAAAGGGTTTGGAGAATTTGGCACACACAGGAAGTTGAAGGCAGAAAAGAAACAGTGAGTAACCCACATAACAAACTTGTGTAAATGGAGAGTCAAACAGGAACCGGGGAGGATGTACAGGGATAAACATTCTTTAGAACCGCAAAGGATAGAAAGATGTGGAGAGCCATGATCGCCCATGTCAGGGAGGTTTATGGAACATGAAAAAACTCTCTGTCTGGCAGAGGGCCACATATACAGAGCAACCTAATAGGATAAACTCTCTTTCCATTGTCACAGTTGATAAGAATTGTCCAATATGCAAAAGCCTTTCCAAGGAAAGTTCCTTTTCCCACCTCCCCTACCAGAGATGGAAGAAAGTACACTTGCTAACCTAGTCTATCCCCTACCCTCTCACTAGATTCACTTCCTATCCCCACTGTCATCTTTTCCCTCTTCATTATCTGATTACCTTAAATCCTCTCCCCCACTCAGAATCACCCCCCCCACTCTTCACCTGTCATTCTAAATTTACTTATCCAGATTAGATTGTTTTTATCAGGAATGTTTTTACTTTTTCTGTTTTTATGTTATTTATTTCTTTTCTTTTCTTTTCCCCTTCTTTTTTTTCTTTTTTTTATATTTCTCATATATTCAGCTTCTTTTTTCCCTTCTTTTTCTCTTTTTTAATCCTTTTTTCCTTTCCTTTTCTTTTTCTTTTGTTCTTTTCATCCTTCACTTTCTTTTGCTTTTATCTTCTCTGTCCATTGCTTTTCCTTTCTATTCCTTTCTTTTTTCTTTTATTTTCTCCTTTTAATTCCTTTTTCTCTTCTTTTCTCTTTTGATCACTTTCTCTTATTTTTTTCTTTCACTTTTCATTCCTTTCTCTCTACATTCTTTTATCATTCCACCCTTTTATCATTTCGATTCTTTTACTGTTTCATTCTTTTCTTTCTTGTTCCGTTCTTTTCTCTTTCTTTTACTGTCTCTTTTCATTCTTGTTTTTATTCCTTTTTTTTTCATTCCTTTCTCTTCAGATTAATTTCACTTTTTTGTTTTTTTCTTTCGCTTTTCATTCCTTTCTCTCTACATTCTTTTATCGTTCCATTTCTTTCTTTTTCATTCGTTTAATTTCTTCCTCATTTTTACCTTCTCTTTCTTTTTATTTTCTCTTTCCTTTACTTTTTTCTTCCTTTCTCATTTCCTTGCTTTCTTTTTTTTTACTTTCATTTTTCATTCCTTTCTCTTCGGATTAATTTCTCTTTTTTGGGTTTTTTCTTTTGCTTTTCATTCCTTTCTCTCTACATTCTTTTATCGTTCCATTTCTTTCTTTTTCAGTCGTTTAATTTCTTCCTCGTTTTTACTTTTTCTTTCTTTTACTTTCTTTTTCTTCACTTTTTCTTTTAATTCCTTTCTCTTATTTTTTCTTTCGCTTTTCATTCCTTTCTCTCTACATTCTTTTATCGTTCCACCCTTTTATCATTTCCATTCTTTTACTGTTCCATTCTTTGCTTCCTTGTTTTTACTTTCTCTTTCTTTTAGTATCTCTTTTCATTCCTGTTTTTATTCCTTTCTTTTTCATTCCTTTCTCTTCAAGTTACTTACTCTTATTTTTTTTTACTTTCATTTTCCATACCTTTCTCTCTACATTTTTTTATCGTTCCTTTCTTTTTTCTCATTCTATTAATTTCTTCCTCGTTTTTACCTTCTCTGTCTTTTATTTTCTCTTTTCTTTATTTTTCCTTCCTTTCACTTTTCCTTCCTTTTTTTTTTACTTTCATTTTCCATTCCTTTCTTGCTACATTCTTTTATCATTCCATTTCTTTCTTTTTCATTCGTTTAATTTCTTCCTCGTTTTTATCTTCACTTTCTTTTATTTTCTCTTTCCTTTACTTTTTTATTCCTTTCTCATTTCCTTGCTTTCTTTTTTTTTACTTTCATTTTCCATTCCTTTCTCTCTACATTTTTTTATCGTTCCATTTCTTTCTTTTTCATTCTATTAATTTCTTCCTCGGTTTTACTTTCTCTTTCTTTTCCTTTCTCTTTTCATTCCTGTTTTTCTTCCTTTTTTTTCATTCCTTTCTTTTTGGATTACATTCTCTCATTTTTTTCTTTTGCTTTCAATGCTTTTCTCTCTACATTCTTTTATCGTTCCATTCCTTTCTTTCTCATTCTGTTCATTTCTTCTTCGTTTTTACTTTTTCTTTCTTTTACTTTCTCTTTCCTGTACTTTTTTCTTGCTTTCTCTTTTTTTTTTACTTTTATTTTTCATTTCTTTCTTTCTACATTATTTTATCTTTCCACCCTTTTAATCCTTTTCATTCTTTTATCATTACATTTCTTTCTTTTTCATTCTATTAATTTCTTCCTTCTTTTTACTTTTTCTTTCTTTTAATTTCTTTTTCTTTACTTTTTCTTTTAATTCCTTTTTCTCTTCCTTTCTCTTTTGATCACTTTCTCTTATTTTTTCTTTTGCTTTTCATTCCTTTCTCTCTACATTCTTTTATTGTTCCATTTCTTTCTTTTTCATTCGTTCAATTTCTTCCTTGTTTTTACCTTCTCTTTCTTTTATTTTCTCTTTCCTTTACTTTTTTCTTCCTTTCTCATTTCCTTGCTTTCTTTTTTTTTACTTTCATTTTTCATTCCTTTCTCTCTACATTCTTTTATCGTTCCATTTCTTTTCATTCTTTTTCTTTTCCTTTTTCTTTTGATTTCATTCTCTTTTTTCTTTTACATTCACTTTCAATTTTTTCTCTTTCCAATAATTTAATCATTTTTCTATTCTTCTGATGTGTACCCATTTCCTCCCTTTTTTTATTTTTTCATTCTCTTTATTCACATTCATTCTCTTTATTCACATTCATTCTCTCTATTCACATTCATTCTCTCTATTCACATTCATTCTCTTTATTCACATTCATTCTCTTTATTCACATTCATTCTCTCTATTCACATTCATTCTCTTTATTCACATTCATTCTCTTTATTCACATTCATTCTCTCTATTCACATTCATTCTCTTTATTCACATTCTTTTATTCCTTCCTCTTTTTCACTTCATTTATTTCATTTTACTCCTTTTTATCAAAATTTTAATCTTCAAAATTTTTTTTTACTTTCATTTTTCTTCCTTCATTTTTTCTTCATACCCGTCACACCACATTCTTTTATTCCCTCCTTTTCCCCACTTTTTCATTCATTTTTCATTACATTTTTACTTGAGAATATTTTACCTTTTATTTCTTTTATCATTCGTTTTTCATTTCCGTTTTCATTCCCCACTTTTCAAACCTTCATTACCTCCTTCTTATTAATCTTTACCTTTTTTCTTCAATAATTTTTCTTCTTTTAGAAATTAATATTTTTCTTTCAATTATTTAGCTTTTCTTGTTTGTTTCCCTTTCAAATCGAAATTTTCAAATTCTTTATCTTACTCTCTTCACGTTTCTACAAAAATTTTTTATTTTGTTTATGCTTTGTACCTTATTCCCAATATTTTCTTTATTTTCCGCCTTCTAACTTATTCGCTCATTCTTTTCAATTCCCTTTTTTCTTTTTTCCTTCTTTGATATTTTCCTCTCATCCTTTTTTTTTCTTTCAAACTCATCCTCTTTCAATCTCTTTTTTCTATTCTCTTTGCATCTTTCACACTGAAACATTCCACCTTGTTCTCTAAGAGCATCCATTTTCTTTCATCCCTCAATAATTTAAACAACAATTCCTTCATCTATTTCTATTGACCCCCACACCCTTCCGCTTTTGCTTTGTAATTCCTCTATTTTACATTCTTCCGCTGGTTTCTTCTTTATTCCTTCCTTCCATGTCTTCCTGAAATCTTTTGCTTTGCACATTCAATTGATCTTTTCTTTCTTCTCTTGTTCACAGGTTAACAATTCTTCTTTGTTCTTCGCCCACCTTCCCCAATCAAATTTGTTCTTTTGTATTTGAACTCTCCTCTGGTTTCTTGCAACTACAATCTTCAAAAATCTAAATGCAACATCAGTCGTAGTTATCTGTCTCTTTCAATCCTGGTTTTTTAATTTTCTCAGTAATGTTTACTTGATTTCTTTCACTCTCTTACATCTTAGTGGCTTTATCACCTTGCTTGAGGTGAAATGATTAAAAAATAAAATTTTATTAGTCTTTGTTTATACTTTTGAGATGAAGTATTATTTACATTATTTACATTGTTCAGGCTATTGTTCTAATCTTTACTGACATGTTTACAACGTTTCGGCCGTTGTACACTCCTGCCTTCTTCAGGTGCTAGGAATTTTGAACCAAACCTTTTATTTGTCTGTACTTCTGAGATGAAGTATTATTTACATTATTTACCTTGTTCAGACTATTGTTCTAATTTTTATTGCCATGTTTACAACGTTTTGGCTGTTGTACACTCCAGCCTTCTTCAGGGGCTAGGAATTTTGAACCAAACCTTTTATTTATTTTTTTTCCCTGCCCCTTCTTTTTTTCTATATATTTCTCATACTTTCAGCTTTTTTTTACCTTCACTTTCTTTTTGTTCTTCTTTTCTTTTCACTTTCTTTTCACTTTCTTTTCCTTTTGTCTTTTCAAGATAAGAGGTGGGGGGGATTTTATCACATTTTCTTTTCTTTTTTTTCCCTTATTTCCTCTCATTTTTTAATCCATTTTTCTTTTCTTTTTCTTTTGTTCTTCATCCTTCATTTTTGCTTTTATCTTCTCTTTCCATTCCTTCTCCTTTCAATTCCTTTCCTTTTCTTTTACATTTTTTTAAATTCCTTTATCTCTTGCTTTCTCATTTTTTTTTTATTTGTCTTTACCTCTGAGATGAGGTATTATTTACATTGTTCAGACTATTGTTCTCACTTTTATTGACATGTTTACAACGTTTCAGCTGTAGTACTCTCCAGCCTTCTTCAGGTGCTAGGAATTTCAAACCAAATCTTTTATGTGGCTATACTTCTGAGATGAGGTAGTATTTACGCTATTTACATTGTTGAAACTATTGTTCTCACCTTCATTGTCATTGTATGCTCTGGCCTTCTTTAGGTGCTAGAAATTTCAAAACAAACTCTTTATTTTGTTTACTTGGGTATGTCATTCTCATTCCGTGTGCAATGCCACTTCTGGATGCCTTGTAGTTATCTCCCTTTAACTCAACTCTCTAAGTTATTGTTCACCACTGCTGTAGCCTGGTATGGAACTCAGTCAGCGATACACACTTGGGCAATTATGTCTCAAAAGAGACATGACTGACTGGGCAGAAGATTATCCCGCAGTAGGTTGCCATTACTTTCTGTGGTAGACTGGTTACCAGTCAAGACTATAGAACCCAATCTGTCCTGTTATTTGATTCCTAGTTAGAGGGAGGGATATGTATTATATTATTAAGTAGTAAGGGGGATCAGTTTATTACTGCATAACAATATAAAACCGACCCCCACTTTATGCCGAGTCATGTTTTTTATTATATTCAGTCAGTCAGTTAAGTGCCATACATAATACATGCTTGGGTGGTCATGTCTCGAAAGAGACATGATGGACTGGGCAGAAGATTACCCCACAGTAGGTTGCCATTAATTTCTGTGGTAGACTGGTTACCAGTCAAGGCTATAGAACCCAATTTGTCCAATTATTTAAACCATAAATGGACGGAAGAAATAGATTAATACATTTCCCAAGAATATTTGTGCGAAAGTGAATGCCAAGAATGCAACTGGAGTTCAAACTTGGCTCCTCGATTTCTTGTTCCGAGCCTAGATCCACTGCACCACAGCATGTTTCCTTATATACACCATTTAAAATAAATAAAAAAACCGACAATTATTTCAAACACAAGCATTCACTAAAGATAAAGTATGAAGTAATACAAATGTCAGATAAAAAATAAATATGTTAATTCGTTAGAAATATATATATATATATATAGTCATCTGCAGACAGATCTGTTTCACTGTATCACAGCTCATCAGTACGGTTAGACATCCGATTGCTTCTAGCCAGGAATGAAACCCAACCAAATTGACATCAGTCAGGGATTCTACCTCTGAGCTATGGGCACTTGATAGAGGAAGGTGGACTTTAGCATGTTATATATACATATATATATATAGTGTACCGAGGCAGCAGATAATTTTCTAAACATATACTGTTAAATATAAGAGACAATGAATGTCTTTATGTTTAATCATGAGGCGTTCTAAAGATCATATTTTGGCTTAAATTATAGATTAAAATAAAGACAAAAATTCTCCAACATTTGGATAATTTTTTATTAAGTTGGTTCTAAGCTTTTGGCTCACATGAGCCATCTTCAGAGAGGTTACAGGGACGTTAATATAAATCATCAAAGATGATTTTATCTTGTGTTGACATAAAACTTTGCTAAGCAACGATATCAGTTACTAAATAGCAGACATAGTTCATAAATTTGTAATGTGGTTCTATGAACTTAACAATAGCTCTAACAATATTGCTAATATTAGTAATTACAAATGGAAAAAAAAATATATATATATATATGTAAAAATATATTCAGTTATGATCTGAGATTAAGGACAGAATGGTTAAATAAAATAAAGACAAGAGGAAAACTGTATTTAAATCGCCCACGCATTTCGTCCTGTGATGGACTTTATTAAGGCAAAAAGACGAAATGAGCTTTATTCTAAATTACATATCTATAAACAAACAGTATTTGCAACTATAAAAACGCTCACAAAACATTTAAAAAGATTAACAGAATATTTTAGTTTTAAAATTCCTTCATATGTAGTGCAAAGTCACGAGATGTTAAAATGAAGGGAATTCAACCATTTTCTTTGAACTTTTTATTATGTATGTTAGTCTGTTTTAGTATAATTTCCATAAGTAAATTCATACATAAAAAAAAAAATGTTTGGAGCTACCTTTGTCCTGAAAGGATAAAGGTAGCTCCAAGTATTTTTCAGGAATTTTTGGATACAATGATTGCTGGGTTAGACTGCATGCAAGAATATCTAAATAAAGACATACAAAACATGGTTAAATCATGCATAGGCTGTGCTCTGACAGAGAAGTCCCCACCAAATAAATTTCAACCTTGGCCAGAAATAGATATTCCATGGTCTCAATTACATCTAGATTTCGATGGTCTGTTGAATAAAGCATATTATTTGGTAGTGGTCAACAGTTATACCAAGTGGCCTGAAATATTGACAAGTGGAAGACCAACCACCATGGTAGCAGTAAATTTCTTGCACAAAATCTTTGCAAGGTTTTTGGCATACCTGATTCCATTGTGTTGGACAACAGGACACAGTTCATAACTAGTGAATTCAAGTTTTCTGTAAGTCCTTACGAATACAATATATTACAACCTTTCCGCATCAACCAAGATTAAACTGACAAGCAGAGTTCTTTGTTGACAAAGTTAGATAAGTTGGTTGGTGAGTTGAATGAGAAAGTGAAGTAATAGAATTAAGGAATGTACTCCATCTGAAAATTTGCCATGGAAATAGCAAGAGAGCAACAAGAGGCTTATCCTTAAAAGTCAGAACTAGTGAAACTAAGGAATGTAGCCTGTCTGAATGTTTACCATGGAAATAGCAAGAGAGTAGCAAGAGGCTCAACTGTAAAGGTCAGAACTGGTGGAACTAAGGAATGTAGTTCGTCTGAACATTTGCCATGGAGATAGCAATAGAGTAGCAAGAGGCTTAACTGTAAAGGTCAGAACAAGTGGAACTAAGGAATGTAGTTCATCTGAACATCTGCCATGGAGATAGTGATAGAGTAGCAAGAGGCTTAACTGTAAAGGTCAGAACTGGTGGAACTAAGGAATGTAGTTTGTCTGAACATTTGCCATGGAGATAGTGATAGAGTAGCAAGAGGCTTAACTGTAAAGGTCAGAACTGGTGGAACTAAGGAATGCAGTTTGTCTGAACATTTGCCATGGAAATAGCGATAGAGTAGCAAGAGGCTTAACTGTAAAGGTCAGAACTGGTGGAACTAAGGAATGTAGTTCGTCTGAACATTTGCCATGGAAATAGCGATAGAGTAGCAAGAGGCTTAACTGTAAAGGTCAGAACTGGAGGAACTAAGGAATGTAGTTTGTCTGAACATTTGCCATGGAAATAGCGATAGAGTAGCAAGAGGCTTAACTGTAAAGGTCAGAACTGGAGGAACTAAGGAATGTAGTTTGTCTGAACATTTGCCATGGAAATAGCGATAGAGTAGCAAGAGGCTTAACTGTAAAGGTCAGAACTGGAGGAACTAAGGAATGTAGTTTGTCTGAACATCTGCCATGGAAATAGCGATAGAGTAGCAAGAGGCTTAACTGTAAAGGTCAGAACTGGTGGAACTAAGGAATGTAGTTTGTCTGAACATCTGCCATGGAAATAGCGATAGAGTAGCAAGAGGCTTAACTGTAAAGGTCAGAACTGGTGGAACTAAGGAATGTAGTTTGTCTGAACATCTGCCATGGAAATAGCGATAGAGTAGCAAGAGGCTTAACTGTAAAGGTCAGAACTGGAGGAACTAAGGAATGTAGTTTGTCTGAACATTTGCCATGGAAATAGCGATAGAGTAGCAAGAGGCTTAACTGTAAAGGTCAGAACTGGAGGAACTAAGGAATGTAGTTTGTCTGAACATCTGCCATGGAAATAGCGATAGAGTAGCAAGAGGCTTAACTGTAAAGGTCAGAACTGGTGGAACTAAGGAATGTAGTTTGTCTGAACATCTGCCATGGAAATAGCGATAGAGTAGCAAGAGGCTTAACTGTAAAGGTCAGAACTGGTGAACTAAGGAATGTAGTTCGTCTGAACATTTGCCATGGAAATAGCGATAGAGTAGCAAGAGGCTTCTGTAAAGGTCAGAACTGGTGGAACTAAGGAATGTAGGTCGTCTGAACATTTGCCATGGAGATAGCGATAGAGTAGCAAGAGGCTTAATTGTAAAAGTCAGAACAAGTGGAACTAAGGAAGGAATGTAGGTCGTCTGAACATTTGCCATGGAAATAGCGATAGAGTAGCAAGAGGCTTAACTGTAAAGGTCAGAACTGGAGGAACTAAGGAATGTAGTTCGTCTGAACATTTGCCATGGAAATAGCGATAGAGTAGCAAGAGGCTTCTGTAAAGGTCAGAACAGGTGGAACTAGGGAATGTAGTTTGTCTGAACATTTGCCATGGAGATAGCGATAGAGTAGCAAGAGGCTTAATTGTAAAAGTCAGAACAGGTGGAACTAAGGAATGTAGTTTGTCTGAACATCTGCCATGGAAATAGCGATAGAGTGGCAAGAGGCTTAACTGTAAAGGTCAGAACTGGTGGAACTAAGGAATGTAGGTCGTCTGAACATTTGCCATGGAAATAGCGATAGAGTAGCAAGAGGCTTAACTGTAAAGGTCAGAACTGGAGGAACTAAGGAATGTAGTTCGTCTGAACATTTGCCATGGAAATAGCGATAGAGTAGCAAGAGGCTTCTGTAAAGATCAGAACAGGTGGAACTAAGGAATGTAGTTTGTCTGAACATTTGCCAAGGAGATAGCGATAGAGTAGCAAGAGGCTTAATTGTAAAAGTCAGAACTGGTGGAACTAAGGAATGTAGTTTGTCTGAACATTTGCCATGGAGATAGCGATAGAGTAGCAAGAGGCTTAACTGTAAACGTCAGAACAAGTGGAACTAAGGAATGTAGTTCATCTGAACATTTGCCATGGAAATAGCGAGTAGCAAGAGGCTTAACTGTAAAGGTCAGAACCTATGGATCTAAGGAATGTAGTTTGTCTGAACATTTGCCATGGAATTAGCGATAGAGTAGCAAGAGGCTTAACTGTAAAGGTCAGAATAGGTGGAACTAAGGAATGCAGTTTGGATGAACATTTGCCATGGAATTAGCGATAGAATAGCAAGAGGCTCAACTATAAAGGTCAGAACTGGTGGAACTAGCGAATGTAGTCCTTCTGAACATTTGCCATGGAAATAGCGATAGAGTAGCAAGAGGCTTAACTGTAAAGGTCAGAACTGGTGGAACTAAGGAATGTAGTTCGTCTGAACATTTGCCATGGAGATAGCGATAGAGTAGCAAGAGGCTTAACTGTAAAGGTCAGAACTGGTGGAACTAAGGAATGTAGTTCATCTGAACATTTGCCATGGAAATAGCGAGTAGCAAGAGGCTTAACTGTAAAGGTCAGAACCTATGGATCTAAGGAAAGTAGTTTGTCTGAACATTTGCCATGGAATTAGCGATAGAGTAGCAAGAGGCTTAACTGTAAAGGTCAGAATAGGTGGAACTAAGGAATGCAGTTTGGATGAACATTTGCCATGGAAATAGCGATAGAGTAGCAAGAGGCTTAACTGTAAAGGTCAGAACTGGTGGAACTAAGGAATGCAGTTCGTCTGAACATTTGCCATGGAAATAGCGATAGTGTAGCAAGAGGCTTAACTGTGAAAGTCAGATGTAATTGAGTAAGGATCGTCGTTCGTATGAACATCTTAAATGAAAATAACAATAGAGCAGTGAGATGCTTGCAATATTTTGCGTGTGAGAGAGGGATTCTACGTTAGAAAATGATTTCTCACTTACTGGGATATGGAGATGCTTTTGGACTATCAAGACTGGAAAATGAAGACTGAGCCACTCATGCCCACATACGGCAAGAGTTCTCTATTTTAGGCCTGATCTGGGTCTTGTTAAGGTAGAGAATCCTATGAGTTTGAGCTTGAGTTTTGTTTAACAGCATATCAACCTCTGTGGGTTATTTAATGCCAAAAAGGTAGGGTTTTTAAGTATTTTTTTAAATATTTGATTATAGTGAAAATGTTGATTTATTCAGATTCTAATGAAAAATCTTTTTATTCATTTTTTTATTTTTTTATTTTTTTTATAGAAAACTGAAGTTTTCTAGTTTTGTATTCATAAATGTATTGTTGGTAATAATCTTTTTTTTTAAAAACATCTATTATGGTAATAATTTTTCCTTCAGAAAAGTATTGTTGGTAATATTTTTCTTTCAAAAATGTATATTTTTCTATAAAAGTCTATTATAGTATTTTTACCCCAGTTTGGGGATAAACTATTTGCCCATAGCTGGGACCCTAACAGGTGCTATCACTCCAGGTCAGGATGGATCTGAGAACAACAGCAATTAAGAGGTGGTTCTATGCTCCTCACAACCTCCCAATCAGAGGCCTTGCTGCCGGATGCACTTTATTGTCATACCCAGGACCAGAGAATCACATGAGGAATCAGGTATTTACTAGAGCAATGCAGGGAGCTGATCATTATTCCAACATTTTTAGAGATGGATTGTACGTACAAATTCTACTTGAGTTTAAGTCTTGATAATTGCTAAAGATATGAACCTTCTCAGAGGGAGCATCCTTTCATTGTGATTGGTGATACTTCTGGGTACGATCTTGTGATAATGAAATTTAACTCATTTTGTTTTGAAAACATTTTGAGTCCACACCCTACTGAGCTGTTAGAGCTAGATCAGAGAAGAGATCATCTGCTAAGGTCTGAACATCTAGAGTTTTGGAGACGCACCATCATTTCATCGCCCTAGATATTCGTGAATCATCAGATTACCTTCTTAGGCAGATCATTTATATAAAGTAAAATGAGGGTTGATCTGAGTTTGAGTTTCAGTTTTGTTTAACAGCATATAAACTTCTGTGGGTTATTTAATGCCAAAAAGGTGGGGTTTTAAGGCGTATTTTTTTAATGTTCAGTAACAGTGAGAAGGTTGACTTAGTCAGATTTTTGATGAAAACTAATTTAATGTTTTTAATTTTTAATTTTAGAAAACTAGAGACGTCTTCTAGTTTTGTATTTAAAAATGTATTACTGGTAATATTTTTTCCTTCAAAAAATGTATATTTTTTCAATAAAAGTCTATTTTTATACTTTCATAATGTTTTGACCTCAGTTTAGAGTTGGGGAGGTCAACTATTTGCCCATAGCTGTGACCCTAACAGGTGCTACCACTCCAGGTCAGGGTGGACCTGGGAACAACAGCAATTAAGAGGTGGTTTCATACTCCTCAAAACCTCCCAATCAGAGGCCTTACTGCCAGATGCAGTTTACTGTCATACCCAGGACTGGGTTGGTTTGAGAATCAATTCCTTGGGCTGTCTGCTATGGCCCTGGTAGACTGGCTATTAACAACTACCTTCTGGGGTCTACCCATTAGGAAGGACTCCATAACTAGAGAGCTTGTGCACTGATCCCTTATACCACACCTGGCCACTTGTATCCATGGATGTTTGTTTAAAGGCTGACTAGCTAATCCCCATTGCAGACGC